>DWAA01000119.1:0-11552 GCA_018237865.1 Styx infernalis | reverse complement strand
GGATGAAGGAGCAGCGGCTTTATTAGGAAACCTTCAAGTGGAGAGTCAGCTTAAGACTGATATAATCCAAAATAATCAGGTTTTTTATGAAAATAAAGCGATGGATCCAGGGATTAATGGTTATGGCATCGGATTAGCTCAATGGGAGGGAGCAAGACGCGTTTCGTTAATTAACGAAGCGAATAAAGAAGAAAAAAATTGGAAAAATCTTGATTTTCAAATTTCTTATATGTTTTCTCAAGATGGAGGAGATTCGAATTTGATTAAACGATTAATTAGTCAGACGGATCTTAATCAAACAACGGAACAGATTATGCGTTTTTGGGAAAGAGCTGGTAATAATGAGAGCTTAGTACAAAGATTAGGAAATGCGAACTACTGGTTAGAATCTTTTCGCAGTCAAAGCACATCGACCTGCCCAACAGGTGTAGTTCCGAATGGCTGGACAATTGATCAACCGGTTGATACAAGTCGTTATACAACCAGTGGCTATGATTATAGAGAGTGTACTTGGTGGGCTTATAATAGAGCAAATGATTTCGGAATTCGCTACAGCTTGTATATGGGTTCTGGAGCATCTTGGCAAAATCAGTCTGACTATGACGTTACGACGACTCCAACTCTACATAGCGTGGTAAGCTTCAATGCGGGTCAAACAGTTGGAGGTCAATGGCAAGCTGATTCAACCTACGGTCATGTTGCTTTTGTGGAAGCAGTTCACCAAGATGGATCTATACTCATTTCTCAATCTGGAACAGGGTTTCAGACAGAATATACTTATCAAGTTCTTTCAGCAGCAGATGCTAAGGATTTGCATTACGTTATTGGCAAATAGAGGTAGACGAATGGATTCTGGAGTAAACTTTCCCAGGTATTCTAAAAATACTAAACATATGTTTTTAATGTGTGGGTCTACCTAAGAGAACATCAATTTTAGTCAATACCGAAGAAACCGAAGAGCGTTTCATTTCTTCGGTTTTTTTGTATACTTGGAGTAATGTCAGAGGGTTCTGTTGTGAAGTTTCCTATAACCCCATAAACAGTTTGTAAAACCGATAGTCATAGTGACAGATAAAACTCCATCGATTGGTTCTGCATTTAGATAGTGGTTTATATCCCAAGTCAGAACATCGAAACGTTAAGTATCTCAACAATTTAATTGAACAAGACCATCGTCCAATTAAGCGCCTTAAGGGGTCCCGAGCGCGAACGGCGAATTTGTCCCAATAAGGATTAAAATGTGAGAACAGTCAGATTATTCACGAGACACTCTCTATTTTTAATAGTTCTATAAACGACCGTTTATGGAACTTTTTTAAATAAGTTTTATAAGTACTATTTTAACCCAATAATTAGTTTCAAAACCCGTCTTTTTATCTTAGTTCGTTTATTGCTTATAGAATTGGGTTATGGTACAGTATAGAGAATAAAATATAAAGGAGTAATTTATGATATTCGGTTATGCTCGAGTAAGCACCGATGATCAAAATCTTAATCTTCAAATTGACGCCCTAAAAAACTATGGTATAGATAAGATATTTCAAGAAAAAGTGACAGGTTCTAAAAGAGATCGCCCACAGCTAACAGAAATGGAAAAGTTGTTAAGAACTGGAGATTCTGTTGTTGTCTATAAATTGGACCGCATTTCCCGTTCAACCAAACACCTTATAGAACTTTCAGAAACTTTTGAAAGCTTGGGCGTTAATTTTATTTCTCTTAAGGATAACGTTGATACCTCTTCCTCTATGGGAAAGTTTTTCTTTCGAGTGATGGCTAGTTTGTCTGAATTAGAACGTGATATTATTATTGAGAGAACAAAATCAGGACTTGATGCTGCTAGAGCCAGAGGGAAGAAAGGGGGACGTCCTAATAAGGATGTTGCTTCAATAAATCTAGCTTTAAAAATGTACGATAGCAAAGAGTATTCAATTCCACAGATTCTTTCAGCTTCTAAATTAAGTAAAACAACTTTGTATCGTTACATTAATGAAAGGAAAAAAACTAAAGATGTCCTTAAGAAGAATTCTAACTGATTCACAGCGGGAAAAATTACTTTCAGTAGAACATTTGTCTACTGATGAGTTCCATGCCAACTTTAGTTTTTCAAGTTATGATTTAGAAATTATCAATCAGCACCGTGGAGATATTAGTAAATTAGGATTTGCTTTACAGCTATGTTTAGCCCGATATCCTGGCTGTTCATTAAATAATTGGACGAGTGAATCCAAAAGATTAGTCTCTTATATAAAATATCAATTAAATCTAAGAAATTCTGATTTAACACTATATAATAGTAAAAATACTCGTTCGAATCATTTCACCGAAATTTTGAAAACTTTCAATTATAAAAAGTTTTCCGAGGATGAAAGCCCTGAAAGATTAATGACTTACTTATATAAGTGTGCACTAGAAAATGATAATTCTACATATTTGATGAAAAAAGCTCTTGATTTTTTGAATAAAAACAAAGTCATTTACCCTTCAATCGCTACTCTTGAAGATCTTATTAGTCAATGTAGAGAAGAGGCAGAGCGTAGTATCTTCTCAATTTTACTTAGTTCACTAACAACTGTACAATTCGAACAATTGGATACCTTTTTTGAACCTCACAATAAAGCCCAAGTGACAAAATTAACTTGGCTAAAAGATCTTCCTGGGAAAGCGAATCCCGAAAGCTTCATGAAAATTTGCAAGAAAATCGAAGCTATTTCAGAAATTGGTCTTGAGACACTTGATGTTTCTAAAAGCCATCGTAACAGGTTTCTTCAGTTGGCTAGATTGGGAGATAACTATGATGCTTACGATTTTTCTCGGTTTGAATTTAAAAGGAAATATGCGTTGCTCGTTGCGTTCTTAGTTGATCATCATCAATATTTAATTGATCAACTTGTAGAAATTAATGATCGTATCCTAGCTAGTATTAAACGTAAAGGAGTTCATGATTCACAAGAACACAAAAAAGAAAAAGGAAGGTTAGCCAATGAAAAATTAGAGCATTATGCTTCTTTAATTGATGCCCTGCATTTTGCTAAAAGCAATGGTAGCGACCCTTTTAAGGAAATTGAACAAGTTATTTCTTGGAAAAATTTAATCCAAGATAGGGAAGAGGCGAGTCGTATTAGGCCTACATGGAACATAGAAACGAAAATGCACGGTAGTGGAAAATAAAAAACGCAGGAATCATTGATTTAATAAGATTTTTGCGTTTTATGTTTTTTATATTTAACAATATGAGTTGGAACATCCGTACGAAAATGCACGGTAAGAAATCAAAGATTAATATTTTTAAAAATCTGAAATATTTAATGGCCGCAACATTCCATTGGAGAGTTCTTTTTCATACCGAAAATTGTATTTACCAACAAAATTAATATGTTCACTAATTAATGGAGATTGTTTCCCAATCATTTCCTCAGAACAATCAAAACCTTCAGCTTCCATTTGTTCAAAAACCTTTTCAAGATATAAAGAATTCCAGTATATAATGGCATTAGTAACTAACCCTAAAGCATTGAGTTGTTCTTCCATACCGTCATAATAAGTCTGGTAAAGCCTTCCCTTTCT
The DNA here is from genome assembly GCA_018237865.1 of Styx infernalis. Taxonomy (NCBI): domain Eukaryota; kingdom Metazoa; phylum Arthropoda; class Insecta; order Lepidoptera; family Riodinidae; genus Styx; species Styx infernalis. The sequence continues at coordinate 7,988 of DWAA01000119.1, read as the reverse complement.
GCCATAAAATATATTTCGACATAGGGAATGGCGAGCTTCACCTTTATTTAACTGCTCTAAGATTTGGCGAGCATAAATTTCATCAGAAATATAGCGAAGTTGATGTTTCGTTTTATAGATTTTTCCATACTCTGTTATTGCTTTTCCTAATGGTGTAGGTTTACCGTCCCTCTGAAGAGCTTTCGTTAATTCTGTCGCATTGACTTTCCCAGACTTTAGGGAACCTGCAACTCTAAGAATATCTTCCCAATGGGCATAAATAAGATTCATATTTACTGTATTTTTAGAAATTATATCTAAATCACCATAAAAGGCATTGGAGTCTATTCGCCAAAGTTTTGTCCCTTTCTCATTTGCTATTCTTGGACTAAATTGAAATCCTAGTAGACCAAAAAGTCCAAATATCATATCACTATACCCTGCGGTATCTGTCATTATTTGATTGGGGGTTAATTCGCTAGGTTGATTAAGAAAACCTTCCAATAAATAAAGTGAATCTCGAAGGGTTCCTGATACGACCATTCCGTGAAAGCCTATATATTGATCTGAAACAAAATTATAGAAGGTTACGCCTCTCCCTCGGCCAAAATATTTTGGATTGCTTCTGGAGTATAGCGAGTGCTGAGGGGTAATATAGCGGATACCATCAGCTGAAGCCATTTGACCATCGCCCCATATTTTTGAAGTTTTAAGTTTTTTATGGTCGTTTATAATTTTCTGATTAGCACCTGAAAGTGTATCAATGCGAACATAGTGGTGGTTAACATAAACAAGACGATCGTATTTCAAAGATATAAAACCTTCTTTTGACACAGGAGAAAAGCCAATATTACATGCTTCCGATAAAAGAACTGCTAATAGACTAATATCTAGTTCTTTCATTTTGGTTTCTTTATCACTCAAGTGATCAAAGGATTCTGTCAAATTTAATTGTTGGTTGACTTCTAATAGTAAATCGGCTAAATCAATTTTAGGAAGTAACTGGCGTATTCTCAATTTAAAAGATTTATCTTCTTTCGTTTCATGCACTTTTTGAAGCCTAGAGATAGTCAGTTGATCCATATTTTCGATTCTTGCCATTTTAGAAGTAGGCCAGCGATTCAGTGCTTCTTCAAAAGATAACTCTAGATCTTTCTTTAAACGTGAAACCATTTCCGCCCCTGAATCTGGCAGGCCCATTTGTTCTAGTAGAATATCTTTTTGTTGAGCCCAAGTTTCTTCATCGATTAAGCAATTCATAGGATTGTTATATAATATGCTTTGAGAAACATAAATATCGTGGCGTTTTAAAGACTGAATCAATAATTCTATGGCAGCAATTATTACACATTGATTAATTTGTTCAGGATGTTGATGAATATAATAAATCCACTTTTTTGGAAGTGCATACTCAATTGAAGCAAACATTTTATAAGTAATTGGTTTCGGAAATCTATCACTTATAAATGCCCAGATATCTCTACAGTTGGTGCCATATTCATTGTTATCGAAGGAAATATTAGTTAAAATATCTGGAATGAATCGCCTAAATTTTCGATAAGCGCTAAGGAGTTCAGAAATAGCAATAGGCTCTTCATCATTTTTCACCAACTGTCTGACTTTTGATACGGCTTCGTTAACATCTTCTTCAGAGTATTCATTTAATATTTTTGCGCGAATAGAAACATCTGATATATTATTGGTCATGACTAATTCAACAATGTCAGACAATGTCGAAGCAGCGCGATCTAAATCTTTTAGAGTTCTAAGTCGTTCTTTAGATTCTGTATTTTTTGCTCTCCTAAAAATCGTTTCAAAAAAATTAGATAATGCCAGAATCTGTTCATCCATAGCCTTTTTGTTATAAATATAAACAAAAGCCATAAGTAATGCCAACTTTTTATTTTCGCTCATTCGTTGAATTAATTGAGCTTTTGCTTTAAACGCATAATTTGCCAATACTTTTATTTTTCCTTCAGGTATTGAACCTATTACCCAATCTTCTGTAGAAAAAGCTTTAAACTGATTTAAACGATCGAAACCTCTTGCGATTTCTTTATAACTGTCATCCACTAATGGCGCTCTTAGAATATCCATTTTAATCGTTGCACCATGAACAGGAGTACCAATTGAATCTAAAAGGCTGAGCAATAGTCCTCTTCCTTCATCGGATGGAACAGATGCTAGTTGCTGATAGATAACATCTTCTGATTTGTCTACAATACTAGCAATAAAGCGAGAAAATGTAGTAATACCAGGCAAAACTATTTTTTCATCTAAACATTTTTTTAACAGCATGTCAAACAGCATGCCAGAAGATTCAGTGGTATAGGTAGCTCTATTTAATAGCCATTTAGACAAACTCTCTTCAACATTTGGATGATTAAAATCTTGATAGCCATAATATCGCTTAATTAGCTTTACCTGCTCATCTTTAGTTTGACGTCTAGTATAGTTGTTTATTTCACTAGGATTAATTTTTAATTGTCTTGCAGTGTAAGCTAATACCTTTTCTGGAATATTACTGTTATCTGTTAAAAACGTTCCTAAAAATCTCACTGTGCCAATTTGTAATGCAAACCCTAATTTCGTTGAGGGTAGTCTCATAGTAGAAATTAATTTCAAATCTTTTTCATGCAAGTAGAAAAATTGGTTTAATTGTTCGACACTCGGCTCTCCCAGATAAATACCAAATGATTTTTTATTACTTTTGACGTCATTCATTTAAAACCTCCGAAGTAAATTTTAAGTATACTCATAATTTATTTTTATAAATGTTATAATAGCAGTTAAACTATAAGTAAAGTTTACATGTAAATTATATCACTTTTAAGAAGGAGAGTTTTATGGCAAAAATTGGATATATTAGAGTATCTTCACAAGATCAAAACTTAGACCGGCAAATTTCAATGATGCAACAATTTAAAATTGACAAATTATTTCAAGAAAAAGCTAGCGGGAAAAATGCTAGTCGTCCTGAGTTTCAAAAATTATTAGATTTTGTTCGAGAAGGGGATTGCGTAATCGTTACTTCGTTAGACCGATTAGGCAGAAATTATGAAGATATAAAAAATACGGTGGCAATTATGAAACATAAACAGGTCTCTCTAAGTATTATGGATGCCCCTTTTTTAAATTTTAATACAGGAAACGACCTCTTAGATACGGCTATGTTTGATATGTTTTTGTCTCTTCTTAGTTACATTGCACAAAATGAACGTGAAAAGATTCGAGAGCGTCAACGTCAGGGAGTTTTATTAGCAAAAGAAGCTGGACGTTACAAGGGGCGCCCAATAGATTACGCTTTAAACTCAAAAGATCCTCAGAAGCGTTTGGTGTATAAAGCAGTTATAGATATGTTAAAACAAAATATTTCCGTTGCGGAGATTGCGAAAGAAAACGGACTTTCTAGACCGACTATTTACAAAATCAAAAAAGCAAACAATTTATAGCAATTAACTGTAAAGTAATGAACCAGTTTCTTTACTTTATAAGTTGAATGAAATAAAAAATTTGTTTATAATTAATATGTGATAATTATCACATATTAATTATAAAGGAAAAGATACTTATGAAAATTTTAAAATTGCTAATGTTAACTTGTGGAGCACTGTTATTAACTACTATTTTATTTGTCTTGCCATTGCAAGCATCCGCAGGAACATTAACCGGAATTAATCCCAACAAATCTGCACCAACAGGTGACCCTAGCGTTAGCTATCCCCAAATCAGTATAAGGACAAACCGAACTCCTGAGCGAACAGACTTAAACGATGTTATCAGCAGAGCTGATAAAGCAGCTTCACAGTTTCCATCTGATGATCAAGCAGATCGATCAAAAGCGGTTTTAGCCGAATTAACTTCTTATTTTGGAAGTGGGCAATTAGGACATGCTTGGATTATTATTTTTAATAGTGATAAAGAAGGAGATTATACTTCATATGGGTACCATGAAGGTTACGGATACGTAAAAGATGGAACCGCGAGCAATACAAACGATCGACCTGACCGTATGTTTAACGTATCAAAAACACTCCCTCTAAAAAATGTTGAGGAAACTGAAAAAAATTTAGAAACAAAAGTCATTCCTGAATTAAATAAAACAAGTGTACAAATTGCTAATGCCATGGGTATAACTGTTGAAAAACCAGAAAACGGAGCCTATACACCAATTAGTAATTGTTCTTGGTTTGCAGGAAATGTATGGAATGCCGCAACTGGAGATTCACTCATTTTTGAACAAGACTTTGATGGAGCAGCACATGCCGATAATTGGGGAATGCCATTTTTAAGCAGCATCACTAAAATTGCGGATCCTGGAATGATTGCAGAAAGCATTGCAAAAGGATAACGGAGATTATTTAAAAAAGCACAAGAATTATTGATTCCTGCGCTTTTTTTACCCCTACCGTGCATTTTCGTTTCTATGTTCCATGTACCCAACAAAAGTAAAAGAATCGCCCAACGAGGATAAAATAAAGGTAGTGGCTCTTCAACATCTTATCTGAAAATTAATCCTCCATATAATAGTAGTGCTGCTTGGACCTATGCACCTTTTGTAGCAGGAGACTCATGGTATGTTGGAAATATCTGGGCTTAGTCAGCGAATAGTAGAATAGAAGTTAACCTAGGACTTAAAAGTGATCATCTAATTAATGTAAAGTTAGTTTCAATAAAAGAAATATAAAATCACTGGTATTTATTACCAGTGATTTCCTTTTTGATTATAAATACTGATTTTTGAAAAACTTTCTTCATAACCTCTGAAATGACTGAAGAAGTATAGATTTTCTTCGATAAACAAGTATCAAGAAAATTCTAATTTTTCGGAAACACAAAAACTTTTGGACTCTAACTTCTCTTTCAAAAAATTTTGTGCATGGCATATATATGGATTATTTTAGAATCGAAAAACTCATAACTATTAAGTTATGAGCTCTTTTTTTAATATCAATTTACATTATTTAGTTACCAAAGCGTGACCATCTTTTGTATACGGAAAGACAGAAGGGTTGATTCCTTCTAATACTTCAATACTAGTTGCGTCAACTTTATAAGATTGATCTTGATTTCCTGAATCTGTAAATTCAAGATTCAACGAATCCATGCCTGGGAAGGGCATAACTGAATCTTGTCCACTTAAGTAAACTTTTCCCGTTTCAGTTCCCATAACTTTATAAATGAGATTATACATAAATGTCGGAGGATTCCCATTAAAACCAGTGGCTGGGGAAGAAATCTTTAGATTTACCTTATGATTTTGAGAATCATATTGACCAGTTACTGGCTGGGAAGTTGGAGATACATTTCCCCATGTCCCATCAGGGTAAGAAATCGATAGCGGTGTTTCATTAATAATACGAGATTCTGTAGTTACAACTTTAGATATAGAGTCGGCAGATGAATGTATGGAAGAAATTCCAATACTACCTACACCCACTAGAGCTGTTGTTAATAACAATAAATTTGATTTTTTCATTAATTTCTCCTTTTGGAAAGAATGTTATCGTTTACATTAAAATAATATCATGTTTTTTTAATTTAATCAAACAATATCCACATAATAGTCAAATTTAATTATGATGTGGATGTTATTCAGAAATATAAAGAAAGCTCATAACTGCTAAGTTATGAGCTTTTTATTAAAGTAAATTATTTTATTTACTATCTACATTTACAAATTTCAAATTATCTGAAGACAGTTTGACTGTGATATGTTTATCAGAATTCAAATTAAGAAGAGACTCTAAATCTTCAGAAGCATATTTTGCGACTTTTTTCTGGCGACTCTTATCTTTCATCACAAAGGTTGATGTTTTATAGATTGAATCTTGTGATTTCTCACTTAAAAATTCTTGAGCTTTTGAACCCGATGTCCAAAGATCAACTGCTTTATCAATAATTCCATTGCTTTCATTTGAAATCTTGGAATTTCCTGTTTGTTGTGAATCTACTTTTACGACCAATGGTCTGGTAAAAGTTAAAATATTATTCTTTATGCTGACATCTTTTGAAGTAACATCAGACAAATTTAACTTAAATTCAGTTGTAACAGGAATTTCTAAAGTTACACTTCTACCAACAAAAATAGAAGGTATATGTGTTCATATCGTTGGTATCCACAATACAAGGGTTAACCTTACGGACCAATGTGTATGACTCGTCCTTTAAAATTTATTTGTTTATTCATATTGTTTATAAATTACACCAATTGACTTTAAAATAAAAACATCGTAAGTTACTGCATTTCCTTAAACCGTTCAACTTTAAAATGCTGGTACAATAACTTGATAAAAGTGTTTATGTAGCCTACTTATTGAATGTTCTTTTAAATTTATGATTATGTAAAGTTTTGTTTTAAAACAGATGTTTTAAGGAAAATTATAAAACTAATTTGTATGGTCTATTAAGATAGTTGACGTGAGCCTCGCAGGTGTAGCTGTAACCTGTTCAATCTCAGTATCACGTTACACTAGGTTTCACATTAGGAAATTTATACTACGTCTCGTATGACTACCGACGCTGTTAATTATTGTTTTATTAACAAGATAAATTATTATAACTATTAATTGATTCCGAGAATAAAGTGCAAAACAAAGTGATTCATCCGCGTTTGTTCTGCTACGGCCCGGACAGATGTGCGCCCGCGCCGCGGGGAGCATTGATTAAATTAAGTGACATTTCATTTTAATTCGTCGACATAAATCTCGGATATTACGACGAGTATTATCGCAGCGCAGGTGCCGCCTTGCCCGCAATAGGCCAAAGGTCTCTTCTACAAACGCAAAACAAAGTTATGTCTACCTCGGTGTTGTTTTTGATCATAATCATAAATAATTGTCATTCAACTGACAAACATGCGACTTTGTACGTTCTTGTTGCATTAGTTTTATTAAATGAAACTTTAATCAATACACGCGTTTCCTTGAATGTATTTAATCTCAACTAAGTTCCTGGAAAAACAAAATTGTTTATCGTATCCATACGTATGCAAATTATAGAAGAGTAAATAATTCTGAGAACGTAAAAGTTTTATCTAATAGAACAGTTCCCTGGTCTAGTGGGCATTGGCACCTGATTGGGTTAGTAAACCCTGGAGACAAAACCACAATTGCGACGAACTTTCGCGTCATGGGTTTGTCAACCATAGATAAACATTTATTGTAGGATGACAAAATAAGTAGAAAGTAAGACTTACTATATTTATGTACATACTTATTTATACCTTGACGCACATAGCATAAGAAAAAATCTTAGATTAGGACCAGGAACTGGTCACAATATCAATTAGCATGGCACGTCGTTTAATGTTAATTTACTTATAAATATAATTTTGTCACATGACACAAGTATACACCGCACGACTCCGCGCTGCGCCGAATGTAGGTCGTAGCGACTTTCGGCCCGTATAGCACACCCTTTATGGCCAATGGTAGGCACTCTGGCGCTGTCATATTTACGCGTCCACTTCATATATTTCAATGAATATTGTATGTCAATATACTGCATTTGCATAAGCGCAGCGAAGGAAATATTACTTATGCACGAAGTACTACATAGCCGAGCTCCGTCGTGTGTTTTCATTTTGCAATAAAATCAACCACTATGATACGCCAGCCTCGGCTTTAATTATTAACATAGGTATTTACGACTCTATAGTAAATCATGACATTTGTATCTTACACATTGCTTATTAAACTCATTCGTTAATCATGGAAACCATATATTTGTAATGCAACTTTTAGATTATTGCAGTTATACAACACTTTGATAATTGAGTTTTATATTTTAATATATGATAATTACCTCTGCAGGATTAGTAGGTAATAAAAATAAGCAAACATGCAAAGCATTATCATCATCTTAAACAATAAACGTCCACCGCTGGACATAAACATCCCCATCTATTGCTACAGTCTCTGGTCTCCTGACAACTAGATCCATCTACTCCTTACGACTGATTTTAACATCACTTTTCCCCGTACGGTTCTTGGTTCTTCAAACGATGT
>DWAA01000118.1:0-12258 GCA_018237865.1 Styx infernalis | reverse complement strand
CTAGCGTATATTAAATCAGTCTATGTGGAAGATGAATTTATTAGGCTTGTATCTTTAAATGACGAAGAAGATTATGAAGGCAACAGACTATTTCCTGATATTCTTTTACCGAAAAACGAAAATACGAAAATTATTGGAAAAGTGATTGAAGCCTTCACTCCAATTGAAAAAAGTTTTTAATTAAAAAAATTTGGGAGCTTCTGCTCCTTTTATTATTTTTGAAAAACTTTAGTTAGTTATTATTATTAAAACAATAAGTTAATAGTTATATATATAAGTTACAGTTATAGTTATAGTTAAGGACCAATTTAAAGGCTCAACCACACGGTTTATAGAGGTTAAGTTCTTAAAAATGTTGTACTGAGGAGTAAAAATGTTGTACTGAGGAGTAAAAATGTTGCACTGAGGAGTAAAAATGTTGTATGTGTGTCGTAAAAATTGCGTATTAGCTCTTAAAAATGTTGTTGCTACATCGTAAAAATGTCGCTTAAGTTCTTAAAAATGTTGTTTATCTCGTAAAAATGTTGCTTAAGTTCTTAAAAATGTTGTACTTATACTGGACATAGTAGTAAAAAAAGTGTATATTAATAAAAATAAAGAGTAATTCGTAAAAATGTTGTATTCTAGAACAAAATTAGATAGAAAAAAAGAAAATTATTAAAGAATAAGCGATTTTCTACTATGAAAGGCATGAAAAATACACATTTTTTACGATTGAAGCTCATCTTGAGTATGTTAGTACATCTAAAATACTATTATGTACACTTTTAATACTGATAAAGAGGTAATTTATGCAAAGCTTTGATCTTCTTAATGAACTTGAAAATGAAGAAAAATTTAGAAATGATGTAAAGTATAGTCGTCAACTCCCAGAAATGTTTTCTACCGAGGACATTAATGCAGCAAGCGAAAATATCACTTTTGCTATTCTTGGAGAACTGAGAGACAGATATAATGGCAAAGAGCCTGTGACATTCTCTTACCAAGAACTTGCTGAACTTGGGGGCCTGTGGGTTACTAGGAAGAATGGAACCAAAAATCTTTATAATGGAAAAAGGCTTCAAAAAATCATGTATGAGCTTAATGATGCGCTCAAAAACTTCTCCTACTACCAAGTAAGAGAAACTAACGAAGATGGGACGCCAAAGTCATGGAAGACAATTAATATTTTCAGTATTATCGACTTTGACGGAACAAAAAAAGAAGTCAAGTTAACGCTATCAGATGCGGTTATTAATTCTCATCAAGTAGACGCAAAGGGAAATATTATCGATAAACCTCTTCATGTGTATGACTTAATTAATTCTAAAGATTGGCGAACAGTTAAACATTTACAGTATAGTAGAGGAATCAACAATAGCCTACCTTCGAAGTATTCAAAGAGGATTTATAGATTCATTAGTGAGTTTAGAGGATTTCCGAAAGGAACTAAGATGCGAATTGATGACTTTGATAAAAAAATACTAAAAATTTTGAAAACGGAAGAGGAAGTTTTTAGTAAAAACGCAGAAGTTTTTGATTTAAGAAAGAATAGAAAAAAATACCTAGAAACTGCCGTTAAAGAGATTTCTGAACTAAAAACTCCAACAGGTGATCAGATTGTGAAAAACTTAGACTATATTTACCACATGTCTGGTAGAAGAATTCAATCAATTGAATTCACTTTCACACCATTTAGTGCAGATTTAACGAGTAATACTGGTATTTCACTGACTAAACGTACTTCTTCTCCAGGAAAAACTAGCCCTTTTATAGATGAGGCCAAAAAAGTATTGGATTACTTTAATTATTTATCAAAAATTAACTTTGAACTAGATAAAAATGGAGTTATTAAACATCAGCAAAATTATTATAATATCCAATTTGAATTAGAAGACACTCAATTACTTCAGCCTATTCATAAACTATTAGAAAATGGAATTCCAGTTGAAGAATTATTTCAAGTTTCAGAAATGAAAGCTATAGAGTGGAAACTTGATAACCCACAAATGAGTAATAATTTTAGACCAAGTGTTGTATTCGGGAGTAAATTTTCCGAATATAGAGCGTTTCTTTCAGCATTTATTGAACAAAAAAAGAAACATTTCATTGATGATAATGAGCCAGATTTCTATGTACCAATGAGTGGGCCTTGGGACGCTAAATAATCCGAAATTAAATGTTTGAGTGATTCAGTAAGTAATATTTTCAAGATTAAGCTTAAAAAAAGAGGGGCTAAATTTAGCCCCTCTTTTTATCAATTATAATTTTTTATTAATTCTTCTTCTCTTCAAAAAATAGAAGTATTATCCACCAAAGCGTATATGACACTAAAAATAAAACAACTTCTTGTTCTCAACCTTTTGGACAGAGAAAGAACAAGAAGTTACCACAAACCAAAAGAGGTTCGATATAAATAAGTATATCAAAACCTTGATTCCCGTTCAAGAAATAAAAGGAGGTTAATTTTAGCCTCTTTATATTTTAAAAAAAAGTGAAAAAACCGTAAAAAAAGCTTGACGTAAATATAAATTTACTATATAATGTATATAGTAAAAATAAAACAACTTCTTGCTCCGACCTTTGGACAGAGAAAGAGTAAGAAAATTTACCACAAAATAAGAGAGGCTTGAGAATGAAATAATGAATTTTTAAAAATAGAGTTTTCGCAAGTATTATTTGTTTGTGAAAAGAGGTTGATATGGAAAAAGTAACAAATGAAATTAAAAATGTGGTACAGAAACTACTTGATGATGACGAACATTTTTCTGGTTGGTACATTGAGAAAGAACTTGAAAAAATTGGAATTAAAGTTTCTAGGATGACGATTTCAAACTTAAGAAACAAAAAGACTACATTGGGTAATACTAAATTTGAAACATTAGAGGGATTGTATCATTTTGCAAAAACTCACGAAAATACCACAAAAGAATAGAGAGAAAAAATGGAAACAAAAAGTCTATTGAACTTAAAGGGTGGAGTTGCTAAAACAACGACTGGTGTAAATATAGCAAAAGGTTTAGCAAATAAAGGATTTAAAACTCTTATTATTGATACTGATATGCAAGCCAATGCAACAAGTATTTTCCTTGAAGGCGAACGTTGGAAAGATGATTATAAAGGATTCGCAGAATTATTAGTTGACGAAAAGTTAGAAGACGTTGATCAATATATTTACAATGTAGGTAAGAATTTGGATATGATTGGTTCAAGTTTAGCTGCAGCTGAAAGTGAAATGAAAATTAGAAGTTCATTCAATCGTAATTCTTCAAACATTGTAAAAAAAGTTTTAAAGAAGTTAGATTCTAAATATGATTATTGTATTATTGACTGCGCTCCAACTATTAATCTTATTACTCTCAATATTATTATTGCAAGTGATGAAATTATTATCCCAATAAAAATCGATAAGTTTGCACTTGAAGGATACAGAACAACTTTAAAAAATATTAATCAAATTGTCGATGATTATGAGTTGGACACAGAATTAACTGTTCTTTACACAATGGTTAATAGAAATAATATTGATAAACAAATTATCCAAGATGTTTCTGGCAATAGGTTTGAAACTACAATACGTCATCAAGCAAAACCAGTCACAGAGAGTGCGTTAAAGAATGAAGTATTAATTGATAGCTCAAAAAGTTCTAAAGTAAAAGAGGACTATCAAAATCTTATTGATGAAATTGTAGCAAGGGGTTAAAAAATGAGCAATAACTTTGGATTTACCGACCTTATGAACAAGGATGAACACAAACGAAAAAAAACAAATACAAAAAATATTCCTATTGAGGAAATAATAGAAAATGTGAATAACAACTATGATTTAGTTGACATTGAAAAATTAGCTGATAGTATAGACGAGTTAGGCTTATTGCAACCCGTTCTAGTTAAACAACGTGATAAATATAGCTATGAATTGATTGCAGGACATAGACGATTTAATGCTATTAAAAAACTAATTAGTGAAAATAGACTTCCTGAAGATTACGAAGTTCTCGCTAAGAAAGTTGATGAAGATGAAGATGAACTTGTAACAAGACTAAAGCTACACGAAACTAATTTACAAACTCGCTCACTTTTAAAAATGCCAGAAGAAGAAAAAATAGCCATCATTGATGACTATATGGATATTTTAGATAAAGCCAAAAAGCAAGGTTTACAAATAAACGGAAAACCAGTCAAGGGCAAGACCAGAGATTTAATTGCTGAAAGATTTGGTATCAGTCATTATACCGCTCAAAAACTGATTAGGAAAGCTAAAGAGCAAGGTGGAGAAGAAGAGGGGGCAAAAATTAGCCCCCAAAAGAAAACCGCTAAAAAGCCAATTACACAATTAAAGAAAATTGAAACTCAATTGGAAAAATTAGAGTTTGAAGGAACAGAAGAAGAAAATGAAATCAAGAAAAAATTGATTGAGTTGTTGATGAAATAAAAGGGGGCAAAAATTAGCCCCCATTGAAAAATATAGAATTATAGACAAATATTGGGTAACAATATGGTAGATAAAAAGAAAAAACTGACTACCAAAGATTTTGGAATAGAACTTTCTAAAGTTCCAAAAAACAAACAAGGACAGCTAGAAAAATCATTAGATGTATTAATTCAAGCAGCTAAAGAAACTATTCAAGAAAGTAAAAAGAAATGTCAATTATAATGACAATGGAAAATAAACGTGTTCGTTGTGGAACAACATCAGACTTAGCTTTTTGGGATTTTTTTCAAACGGAAGAGGGTTATATTTGTGAAAGTTGTGAACCAGGGAGGGCAAAGGATTTCATGGAAAAACAAAATGAAGAGAGTTAAAGTATTCTTATCATAAAAAAAGGGGCTAAATTTAGCCCCCTTTTTTTAAGTAATATTTATAATTTGCTCAATGGAAATGAGGTAAATTTTATCCGTTGATTTTATGCGAACTTGGTTATTAATAAATTCAGAAACAAAACCATAGACTTCAGTTAACTTATTTCTTGATTTATATTTAACTTTAATTTGCACTTGATTAGAAAATGACTGGTTAAGAAGATGAAGCACCAGATGATGTGGTAATGCTTGAATTGTCCTATCCTCTTTTTTTTCTTTCTCAAAAGTATTTTGAGCCTCCGTGAGTTCCCCAGTTGCAAATGCTCCCCACTTCATCATCCCTCTATCGTGGTAAGCTCTAATGACTTCATAAGAGCTATAGGAACGGTCAACTGACATCTTTTTCCTCCTTATCTTTACTTGCTGCATGACCTCCAATAAGTTTGTTCCGATAAATTACACGTGATCCATTAGATAAACTACTTGCCTTTTGGATGGATAGAAAATCGAATTTTTCTCTAATCTCATCAATAACTTTTTGAAGCGATTCTTGCTTTTCATTCGATTGATTTTCTTCAACACTTTCAAATAGGGAGAGTTGTTTGACAGAACTATCAGAAAGTTGATTTCCACTTATCCCTATTTGTCTAATTGCTCCCCCCTGGTACTTTTCACGGAATAGGCAAATTGCGAGGTCTTGCAAGTCTTTTGTATTTTGAGTAGTATCTATATTTCGTGAAATTTTAACAGAGGAGTATTCAGAAGTAGAAGCAGCACCTGCATAAAGCGAAAGGTTGCCTGCTAGTTTTCCGCCTTTTCTTAACCTTATCGCAAGGTTCTCAGCCATTTCCTTAATCACAAGTTCTATTTCTTTTTGCTTATGATAGTCACGTGGTAGAATTTGAGAATTGCTGAAGCTTGTTGATTTAGGAACATATTTTTCCCTCACGTTGCTTTCATCGATTCCGTTCGCATGGAAAAAATGCTGAAGTCCAATCGTTCCTAGTTTTTGTTTGAGAAGAAGTGGGTCAGCATTTGCAAGTTCTTTGATAGATGTGATTCCTAATTTATTTAAATGTTTCTCAGTTCGTTTTCCAATTCCCCAGAAGTCAGTCAACTTAGGAAGAGTCCATAATTTACTAGGCACATCTTCATAACGTATTAACGCTCTCATATTCTGATTATGCTTGGCATAGTTATCCATTGCCAATTTTGCAAGAAGAGGGTTATCTCCAAGCCCCACAGTTACGTATAACCCTAACTTATTCAAAATCTCACGTTGCAAATCTAAAGCAATCAGATTCATTTGTTTATAACGATTTTTAATCTCAGGATAGAAGAAGTTCAATGATTCAGTTACATCCAAAAAAGATTCATCAATTGAGTAAGAATGAATTTCATCAATAGATGTATAATTGGTCAGAATATTCGTAACTTCAATTTTATAGTCAACGTATAACTGCATTTGAGGGGGAACTATCCAGGTGCGTTTCGCCCAAGATTCGACGAATGCAACGTATTGCAATGTTGGTTCAGTTCGCTGTCCATGCATATCTGTATGTGTTCGATACCATTGCGGATAATTAAACTTTCTTGTTCCTATAAGAAAGGGTAGGTCGCTGGCACGACTAACATTTTTCATTCCAAAAACCTTCTTGAAGGTTGGGCTAGAAGCAAGTGTTAACCCCTTAGAGTTGTCAGCTCTACACATTACACACAGAGAAGCAGTTAAGGGATTGAGGTTACGTTGCACACATTCAATAGAGGCGTAATTTGATTTGACATCTTGAAAGAGGATGGCTCGACGTGGTTCAAGGGAATAGTCGAAATAGTGATTCTGATTTGTTTGATTCATAAGCCCTCCTAACACCAAATATCAGTTTTATTGATATTATAGAATAAAATAGAGTGATAATCAACAAAATATATCCATAAAGATGATAATATTTTGATTACAAATAAAATATTAGGATATAATTAGATTCAAAATAATATAGAATGAGTGACTCATAAAGAGCCAAAAATATTTAGGAAAAAATGGAATTAGAAATGATTTATAAGGAAGATTTAGAGCGTTCAAACAGTTTATTAGATATTCAGCAAGCCTATGAGAGAGAATGTCATTGAAGGTTTTTGGTGCTTCAAGAAATGTTTCCAGATGATTGTACACGTATGATGTTATCAGAACATTTATCAATTTGGTTAGCAGCTGAAAAACAAGCTGTAAGTAAATTTGGAATTTCAGAACGCCATTGGGTAAGAGAAAAAATTTAAGTAGAAGAGATTGACAAGGTTATTGAATATGTTATAATTTAGATAGCGAAGTGAATAGCGCTAGTAGAAACATGAAAACAAAAAACCGAGGACTGCAATCCTCGGTTTTCTTTTGCTAGTAGCGACAACTAACTCAGGTCAGATGGCACTTGTGACTATTATTTTTTCTTGTCTAACCAACGAGATATGAGCTTAACAGCTACACCAGATAAGACTGGTGCAATAATAGTCGTGAATAGAACTAGTAGTATACTGGACATGAAAACACCTCCTCCCATTGCATTCTAGGATTCGGCAAGTGCCAAAAATAATTATATCATACAGTTATACTTTTTTATGAGAGTATAATACACCTCTCTCAAATAAACGGCCACCAGGGTATACCCTACTGTCATTATATAACAGCTATATTGTATAATCATTTGTAAACGGAAAATTAAGTTGAGCATCAGAACTAACACAACTCCCTGAAGTTAGTCAAGGAGAAATAAATTTGATAGCATATAAGCAAAGGAATAAGCTTTGGAAGTGACTATTAACTCAAGAACAGCGAATCATTATATTAAAAAAGAGGATAATAATGCCTAAACCACATATTATTGCAATCTCAGGTGTTTCTAACTCTTTATCATTTTCCAGTAAAACTCGCCTAAGTATATCAAAATCATTTTTTCGCGGGGATAATGTATTTAAAGATAATAAAAACTCGTAGCTTAGCTACGAGTTTTTATTATCTTTAACCTTTATTTTTGCTGTTGAACTATCTTAAAGATTTACAATGTTCAAACTATCTGTTAAAACTTTGATTTGTTCCCCTTTTGAGTTATAAATATCAACTCTTACGAAAGCAGCAAGCTCAGAAGCCTTTATTGGCTTGGCATCGAAGCTAATTAAACCGTCAGAAGCATAATCAACATCTAGCTTAGCAATTTCTTTTCCCTCACTGTTAAGTAAAAATACTTTGGCAGTATTTTGTTCTCCAATAGTTGCGGCCCCTGATAAATATGTGAAAAATTCACCAGAACAAGAAACAGAATCTTTCTGTGCTAGACCTAAGCGATAGTCATCTTCAGTTTTAGTTTGAGATGCCACTGTGTTAGCGCTCACAGAATTCAATCCTGTTCCGCTTGCTCCAAATAGTGTTAACGTAAGTGCACTACTGCACAATACTTTTTTTAACATTTATTCTCCTTATTTTCTGTAATATTAACCATTAATTATTGCATCGCTTTGTATTAAATTTATTATATTACGTAACGAATTCATTATCGTTGGCTTTGTGTTACAAAAAATTATACATTAAAAGTAAATAAAAATCAACTAGAAAAGTTTTTTAACAACCTAAATGCTACTAAGTGGCTTAGGTTCTGCCGCGAAGCTTAAAATGAATGCGCAAATCTGAATTCTATACTGACTATAGTTTTATTCCTAGTACAACTTTAATTTTAGTAAAAATCGAAAAACGAAGAACATTTCATTTCTCCGTTTTTGTTTATACCTAAAATTATCCCCCTGCCCTTAATAGTGGTTGAGCCAGCTTGAAGACTTCAATAAATTTTATTACGACGATTAATCGAACTTTGCCCTAATCAATAAAATTATTAAATACTTTACGGTTCGATGTTCTATCTTGTTATATAAACCATTATTCTGCACCCTTCTATAATGCAAAACCAATAAAAAGGTGATTTATATGTAGTAACAATTCTAGGTTGTTCAAATCAATAGAACGATATAAAGGACAGAAATGCCCTTAAATTTTCTTATAATTTCGTCTATTTTCCATTACTGTGGTGGATTTTGATTCAGTTTTAACTTTCATCCTAAAACTATGTTTCAGTTAAACTATGTTTTATAGTAATTTATTCATATTAATAAACCATCATTTGGTTGAAACGATGGTAAAGGACACCCAGTTATTAATATTTTCTACAAATAAGTCAGTATGTTTATAATTTTGAATGATTTTTTTTAAAATTGATAGCCCAATTCCTTTATGGTTTACTTTTGTAGTGAAAGTTCTTTTAAATATTTCATCAACTCTGATAGGTGTTCTGGAAGTGTTTCTTACTATGCAGGAACTTACTCCTTTGTTGTTGGAAAACCTGATATATAAACTTTTGTTTGAATGTTCAATTGCATTATTTATTAAAATAGATAAACATCTTGTAAAATCAATTGTATAAAAAAAAGTTTGGTTTGAGAAATCCTCAATTTCAAGCATCAGATTTATATTATTATTATTACATTGTTCTATACATTGAATCAGTAGCCCTTGAATAGCGGGTGATTTAATATTTTGTACTTGATCTCGTAAAGGATGGCTTAATATTTGAAATGAGTAGTTATCTAATGATTCAAGATATTTACTTAGCCCTTGTAAATCTTCAAGCTCTGTATAACGCTTGGTAGTATAAAGAAAACTTTTAAAATCGTGTTGAAATTCATCTGCCATTGTCAAAAATCGTTTGTTTTCCTGAGATTTATTAATGAGTTGATTAATATATGTCTTATTGGTAGAAATTTTTATTATTAAAAAAGTGATGATGACTAGTAAAACTGAATATCCTATAAGAATGTAACTTGAATAAAGGTAGCTAATAATTGAATTTTCTACTGAGATTGTGAATTGTCTATAGACTAACATGAGATTACTTGTTAAAAAAAGAAAGAAACCTAACTTTGCCCATTGTTTACTATATTCTTGTAAATTTAACCAAAGGTTGTGATGCTTTTCTATAATTTTTATGATGTAAATTAGAGCTACTAACAAAGAAATCTGAGAAAAATATAAGAAGGGCAATTTATTCTCAATAGAATCAAAGAAAAAATTAGGAAATACCCATATAATCGTAAGTAAAGAGTTTTGAACTAAATAAAAAAAAGATACCAAAAGTACAGATTTTAAACGAATATAAGAAAAAACAAAAATAATGACATAGTATATCACAAACAAGGTTAACCCCAAAATAAGCTTACTACAGAAAAAGAAAGAAATTATACTTAATATAAGAAAAGTTATTAAAATATACCAATGTTTGATATGAAAAAATTTGGTATGGCCTATACTACATAGGATAAGTAACAATTGAATGTAAACTAAGATTAATCCATACGTATACATTATCTAAACTCCCTTTGAAACTTAAGTAATTTATAGAGTGATTTTGAATTCATTTCAAATTCATAGCCGTTTTTGAATATTAATGATTGATTAATAGGAGATATGCTTCTTATTGCGTCATTGTTAATGATAACTGATTTGAATCCAAGGTAAAAAGTTGAGGAGGAGAGCTTTGATTTTATATTTGTTAGAGTCCCATCTATTACTAAATCTGAGTTTGTTGTTTTAACAAATAGTTTTTTCCTATGACCTTTTAGTACTGAGATAAACAAAATATCCGATTTTTTAATCATAAAATTAGATGAAGATGACGATGAAGTTAATGTAATTTTGTTATCCATATCTGGAACTTCCAAGTTTAGGGAAGAAAATAAATCAAATAGTTGTATTTGATTTATTTCCGAATACTCAGACTTAAGCAAGTAAGCGCTAGGATATATGTTTTGATTAATAGCTGTTGCAGCTTTGTCAGATGCAGAAGTTAAAAAAATTATCTTACATTCTTTATTAAGTTTTCTCAATCTTTTCCCGAAGTCAATTCCAGTAAAGTAGGTATTTAAAAAGATATCAATAAAAAAAATATCGCTATCATAAGTCTTCTTTTTATCCAAATTTTCGTAAAAATCAATGTAATTATTGATGGGCTGAATGTTGAAAAGGATAGTTAAATTTTGTTCCTCAAAGTACTTATTGAGAGCATTTCTTAAATTCATCCTGTAACTAATGCTGTCCTCGATAATATATATATAAATTGTATTCATATGTAGTCCTCATTATATTTTAGTTTAATATTATTTTACTAAAAATAATTAAATAAGTGGAAAAATTTATTTTCTTATCAAGAAAAAAGAAATAAGCCGGTAAGAAAACGCATTCAAACGGAAAAAGAGGTGTAGAGATAATAGTACAATGGCGTAAGAAGAATAATACGACATTGTTCTAGAAAGAGAGTTTTATTATGTTCAATATCTGGAATAAATTAATAGAAGAATCTAATAAAATAAAAGGTCTGTCTGTAAGAGAGGTAATATTGAAAACTATTGAATTATTAGTAATTGCAATTGTTTTTTTAATTTTTTTAGGTGAGATTAATTTTTTATTGCAACAAACTTTCGGTAATCTTATCACAAGGTAAAGATTAAATTAATAGTTATTTCAGTATTCATGTTGATAATTATGAAAACGAATCCAGAAGGAGAAGATAAATGGTCTACAATAGTTTGATTTACATAATGGTAATAGTTAATATCTTTATTATTATATTAATTTTGGCTCAGCCCTCGATACAACAAGACACATTATCACTGTTGGTCAATGAAAAAAATGGAAACCTATCTAAAACAAAAAAAGTTTTCGGAGTAAGCTTCCTTTTAAGAGGTGCTACGACTTTTCTCTGCATTGTATGGCTCATGATAGCAATTTTTCTAATGTATTTGGGTTCTCATTAATATATAGAAATTAAAAAATTAAAGTTTAACAGTTTACGGGATACAAGAAAGGTTAAATATGGAAGAACAAAAGACATTTTATGACAAATTAAAAGAACAAATTAAACTTCAAGGAAAGAGTTTTAATCAAGTGGAAAGAGAATTAGGATACCCAAGAAATTCACTCAATAATTATAAAAATTCAATTGAGCCCTCAGGAAAAAGACTAGTAGAACTTGCAGATTATTTTAATATTTCCCCAGGATACTTGGTTGGAAAGAAAGAGGAAGTTGGTAATAACTCTCTTAAAGAAAACTTTATTTGCCTTGATTTTGAAGAAAAGAGAGAATTATTTGAAATATGTCAAAGCTGGGCTTTTTCACAACTTTTAACTTTTAATCATGGTAATAAGTAAAAAAACTGAAGGGAAAAAAATATGAATGTTTATAGCGTCAATAAAGGAATTGGATACGCTTCAAGTGGGGTTGAATATGCCCAAAAGTATCGAAAGGAACTCTTTGAAAATCTTGAGTTCGATGATCACTACATCTTTCTAAATTATTTATCTAAGAATATAGCCGTCTATACCGATTTGTTAGGTTATCAATGCCACCAAGTACTTTGGATTTACAATGTGTTGAGTCATCGACC
>DWAA01000117.1:0-12417 GCA_018237865.1 Styx infernalis | reverse complement strand
TGCTGAATCGAAACGCATGTTCTGCGGCAGTTTCAAATAGGTGTTCGTGGTTTTTGCTTCGCCATTTTCTTTAGCATAGGCCGGAATATTCAGCTGCTGCGCATAGGTATAGGTCTGCCGGAATACTGCCGCAGGCGTTCCGGCTATGATAATTTTGTTGCACGTTTTATTCTCCCGGATCATATTAGGGGTTCGAGGTCCAATGATGTAAAAAACCACGCTAAGAGATTAATTCATTGTTTAATAAGTATTAATTTCAAACGGATGCAGGAAGAAAAACCCAATGGAAAGATACCTTCGATATCCAAATGCGCAAAGGCTCCCGTCAAGGAGCCTTTCTTTTAACCGCCTGTGCCCGCTCTGAGATGGTTTATTTCGCAGGCTCAACCTCCGGGGCGTTCCAGGAGCCGTTCAGCACTGACTCTCTCGGCCAGTAAGTTCGCAGGAACATAATAAACTTGCCCTTTGGTACCGGAAGCCAGTTGGATCGATTCTCACTGGATGGCGCTTCGTTTTGAACATATAACGTCAGGCTGCCATCATCTGCCTTTTTCAGGGTCGACAGCATGGTTGAGTTAATCAAATAGCGATTCATCGGATTATCAACCAACTGCCGGTCAGGCAGGTCGTAAACTGTCAACGACCAGAAAGCGTTGCCTGGCGGTAACTCGCCTTTTGGAAAACGGAGGGTATAACCGCTCTCGCTACCATCCAGTGGCTCCCCTTTCGCATCCTTATCGATAATAACGAAATAAGCTTCTTCTTTCGTGGCGCCAAAGAGCACAGCCTGTGAACCCGCCGCGCGGCGGACATAGTCGTTGTTAAGAAACTCACGCGTTCCTGACAGTTCGGCCGGCGATTTACTCTGGGCCAGAACGTCATCGATTTCTTTTTGCCCGTCTTTCATCCCTGCGACCAGAGCGGCTTTGGTTTCTGCCGACAAGGCTTCTACATTGAACGGTTTTCCTGCTTCAATACCAATTTTGGCGAATCGCTCACGGAGTGCAATTTCACTGGGGATAGTGGGATTGAACTGTAGTGCAAAGGCAAGGACATTGAAAAACTCAGGCGATGTTCTTTCCTCAGCTGGCATCAGAGGTGGGATGAATGCGACCTCTGATGCGGCTTCTGGTGCCTGGGCTCCGGTATACTGAGACAGCGTTTCTACTTTGTAACCCGCCTGTACCTTTTTGACGTTTTCCAGGTCATCAGCATTTTTGAGCTGAGTGCGATAAACCGCAAACGTCATCTCCGTTTCCGCATGAATAACCTTGCTGATCTCATCGGGAACATTCCCTTTCCAGCCCGGGCCAACAACCAGATATTTTCCGCCGTCATTACCCGTCGTCCGGCTGCCCAAAAACTGAATAGTCTGAATATACCCGTCGAACAGCTGGACTGAATAATAACGATCCTTCTCAACCGGTGGCAGCGTTAAGACGACAGGTTCAGCCCTTAAGTCCAGCCACGCGAATGAATAAGGTGTGTCGGAGTTAGGTGTCTGAATCGCGCGGTCTTTTGAGGTAAATACGCGGGGGATATTTTTGATCTGATTAAACGGGGCCTTATATTCCGGGCTGTTCTTATTCAGAGTATAGGCATTCAGTATCCGATAGCTTTCTACAACCGGAAAACCGTACACATAGGCATCTTTTGCGATAGCGCGGGTTTCTGTCACATCAATTTCCTTAGCAAAGGCCAGGGTGGAGAGGCAGGCTGCCAGTATGACAGTCCCTATTTTTACCGTTTTCGTGAGCATCATGCTTATTCAGACTCCTGATGATTTGCGTCATAACCGTGTGAGTGGCATTGCCAGACTCAGGTTATCGTGATTACTATAATATGGTAATTATAAGCCTTCGCTCAGGGATGGTAACGGTAATTAAGGGATGTTAAATGATAGAAAACAGACATTCAGATAAGCTTGCTTGTGTGGATCATGGCGTGGAGAAACTCGATTATCAGCCTGCCGGTGCCTACTCACTGGATATTGAGATTTTTTCTGTATCGAGTCTGAGAAAGCGGTTTGGTCAGAAGCAGATGCAACTCCCGCATCAGTACGATTTTGGCATGTTGCTGTTCGTCAGCGAAGGGGAATGCACGCAGTGGATTGATTTCATTCCGGTTAACTGCAAAGTCGGTTCGCTGCTGACGTTATCAGCTGGACAGGCTCATCGGTTCGGGGGGGAAAGTCACTGGGATGGCTGGGTCATACTATTCCGGCCAGAGTTTATTCCGACATCCGCACTTACCACTCCCCTGGCATTCAACTTTAGTGTGAAGGCACTGACGCGAGCCATCCCGGACCATCTGCGCCTGGACGAAAAATATCAGCGCATTGTCGCTGATGCCATTGCCCGGATACAGGAAGATTCAACTCTTAATGCCCCTGTTAGTGATGTGAATGCATTACTGCATCACCAGTTCTTTGCATTGTTACTGCGCTTTTCTATTTTATTTGGCCGAAACGCTGAGGATCCTGAAGGACATTCAAGTCAGATGCAGCGTTTCAGGGCCTTCAAAGAACTGGTCGAAGAAAACTATGCCCGGTGGCATCAGGTCATTCACTATGCCGAAACGCTGGGATGTTCAGAGAAAAGCCTGACGCGAGCCACACTCCAGGTAACTGGCGTAACCGCGAAAAATATTATCGCCTCGCGGATCAATCTTGAAGCCAAGCGGTTGCTGGTCAGTTCGGCCATGCCCGTGGCACTGGTTGCCGAAACGCTCGGTTTTGACGAACCCACTAACTTTGTGAAGTTCTTCAAACGCCATGTCCTCTGTACTCCTGGTGCATTCAGGAAGCTGCAACAGGGAGTTCAGCCTGAGTAGCAACGTCTATTTTCTTTTTTAAACGAAAGTAAGTGGCCCGGGAAATGCCTGTTTTTTCCATAACCACTCTGGCGGGTTGCTTCTGATAAATAAGCGCCATGGCCGAGTCTGATTTCAGATGGGGCTTACGTCCGAACTTCACTCCGGACGCCATAGCAATCAACCGTCCCTCGTTTGTACGTTCAAGAATACGCTCCCGCTCAGCTTCAGCCACAGCGGCCAGGATCTGAATCATCATTTTCCCCATTGTTCCTTCGGTACTCAGGCCATTTTCAAGAAAACGGATGGCTATCCCCTTTTTATAGCAGGCATCAACGATATGGATCATATCGGCGGTATTGCGACCAAGCCGGTCCATTTTGGTACAAATGATGATGTCGTCTTTTTCAGCCCGGGCAAGCAGCCGTTGTAACCCTTCGCGTTCGTCCGTCGCACCCGACATCATGTCAGTAAAAATGGCACTGTTGCAAATAGTTGATGGTGATAAACTTATCGTCCCCATTGGCTGACGGAGTAGCACATGAACCTATTCAAAGGCCGGCATTTTCAGAGAGACATCATCCTGTGGGCAGTTCGCTGGTACTGCAAATACGGCATCAGCTACCGTGAGCTGCAGGAGATGCTTTCTGAGCGTGGTGTGAATGTTGATCACTCCACGATTTACCGCTGGGTTCAGCGTTATGCGCCTGAAATCGAGAAGCGACTGCACTGGTACTGGCGTAACCCTTCCGATCTTTGCCCGTGGCACATTGACGAAACGTATGTAAAGGTCAATGGCCGCTGGGCTTATCTTTACCGGGCAGTCGACGACAGGGGGCGTACTGTCGATTTTTACCTTTCATCACGGCGTAACAGCAAAGCCGCCTACCGGTTCCTGGGTAAAATTCTCAACAACGTGAAGAAGTGGCAGATCCCGCGATTCATCAATACGGATAAAGCGCCCACCTATGGCCGTGCGCTGGCGTTGCTCAAACACGAAGGTAGATGTCCGCCTGACGTTGAACACCGTCAGATTAAGTACCGGAATAACGTTATTGAATGCGACCATGGCAAGCTGAAAAGGATAATCGGCGCCACACTGGGATTTAAATCAATGAAGACGGCTTACGCCACAATTAAAGGTATTGAGGTGATGCGAGCACTACGCAAAGGCCAGGCGTCAGCATTTTATTATGGCGATCCTCTGGGCGAGATGCGTCTGGTGAGCAGAGTCTTTGACATGTAGGGCATTTTAATCAGATAAAGGGTTACCTCATCGCGAATTTTGCAACAGTGCCGAAATTATTGTACGTTAAGGCTGTTTTTTTTGATCTTTTCGACTTTAGCTGGCCGCAGTCGACGAAACTTGCCAGAAGCTTGTGTCCGGTTGCTTCTCCTGATATAATCGCCTGTCAGATTGATATGTTACCAGCCTAACGAAGACAAATACGACAGCAGTTTTTCATTGCCGGATTTGTTGAGGTGAAAAATACTGAAAGCCGCATGAGGGTTGCCATAATAAATAAATTCTTCGTTTATTTACTCCTTTTCAAAAATCGCTCAAAAACACACTTACGCACACTTTGGGGTTAATACCTTATATGATTCGTTTCGATAATAAAGTAAAGTAATTATACATTTAAAGAGGAGCTTACGCGAATGATTACTTCAAAAAACTACATGCTTTATCCGTTATTAAATACCAGGCAAGAAAGTGCTGATTATGTATCAAAGCTAAAAATAAGAGATACAACAAACCAAGATAAATATTCTGCATGGGCATTATGGGAGAAAGACTTTGTTCCCGGTGCCGGCGAGCAGCGAGAAATGGCTGTGCTGAGAATGAAAGATTGCAAAAATAACATATCAACACTAGACCTCTCTTGTCTTTCCCTCCAATCCATTCCAAATATCATCCCTGATGGAGTAACGTGTTTAATTGTCGATGAAAATAAAAAATATAGTATCCCAGCCAACCTGGCCAAAGAGGATTTTATTTATTTTTCAAAAGAGCTCGCATGTGGAAATATAATAGCATATGGCTCTACTGCTGAATTATACGAGGATAATAACCAACCTTGGCTAGTTTTAAAAAAGTATACTCTACCAGGCCATACTTTTAATGAAATATTTCAAATGGCCAAAGAAGAATCCAAATCATTTAATATGTATTACGGAGAAGATGCATCGAAAGTGGTATGTGATAGTAGTTATATATATTTAAGTATGTTAAGAATACCAGGAACCCCCATGCTTCATGTCGCTAGTAATGAACTACCTGATAACATAGAGGAGATTTATCTAAAATTAATCACTAAAATGAATGATGCTGGTATCATTCATGGGGATTTGCACGAGGGTAATATTCTTTATTGTAAAGAGAGTGATATGTTATTTCCCATTGATTTTACAAATGTCTACGATATATACTATAAAAGTGACTACGATAGAAAGTCATTGGATGATATTCTTCAAAGAAGAATGGATGCCACTCTAGATTATTTTAACAAACCAGATTATGATTTTTACTCATAATATTATCCTACTGCTCTATTAGGGGTCAGCTTGGATATCGAAAATTATTGTACGTTAAGACCAAATTTTAACCATAAATCGGTTATGCATACCACTTACTGAATTAGTGCATAACGATGGTTTTGATGTGTATTTTTGAACTTGGCGTACGCTGTTTAGCATTTCTGCTCTGCTTATTATGGCATCTCTCGTAATAGCTGATCATCAGCGCTGATTGTGTTCGCCCGTCCCCCCGAAAGTGAAGATATAAGGTGCACCATGATACAGTTGGATCTGGTTTACATCCTGTAAATTATCATCGATAGACAACCCGGGGAAATCATGTTGCTGGATCAGACCGGATACTATGTCAGACACAACCGTATACTCTGTGAAGTCTGGACTCGCCTCATATCTATCACTGACCATACCTAGCCTTTCGAAAAAAGCCCCCTCATCATCTTCATGCCGCGTTGCCGCCTGGCGAAGAGCATTCAGGTTGCGTGCCCTAAGATGAGCTTCACGGTCCGGCTCTGCGTATCCTATGAAGTCGGGAATAGGCAATCCCAGATCTTGAGCTACACGACGCGCGAGAATCTCTGTAGGTCCTAGCTCTATATTACTATCTCTGGATGGATCGCTAGCTCCAGTAACATGGTGAATAATCTCGTGAATCAGCCCTTCCTGCCACGATGGCATCTCGTAAGAGTCAGTATCTGGCGCCACACTGAAACTGACATAAGGCTCTTCGTGATCATCTTCTCCCGCCTCGCAAATGGGGAAGAGTGGCTCTTGTCCGACATCGTATTCATATAATTCGGTGCACGTCAGTGATTGAATATCCTCAACTTCGACGGAGGTTTCTTCATTGAGCTCGTATTCGTTTCTGTATTTAATGCAACCAAGGTGCACTTCCTTATTATGAATGCCATAGCTTACGGCGTCACGAAAGGTCTGTGATCGGCTCAAAGCATCCAGTACAGTGTTACCGATCATATCGACCGTATGCTGGTCTATGAGCCTGGTACGACTGTCATGGACGGCGCGAATGACATTTTGGTATAGGTTGCCTAAATCGGCGGAGGACAATGGTATTCGCTTGCCTATATCCAACACGAAATCCGCATAGGCATTGTCCGAACGATTAGGGGCAACAGCAGCAGAGTATCCTGCCTGGACGGAAAGGTTGAAGCTGGGCTGGAGAGAGGGAATTTTCATGTTGATACCCTATATGATTTTGTACATTTCAGTGTCGCAACTCACGAGCACCAGTACTGATTTATCCAGTTCCTTCGAGGATAAGAGCCATTTTAGCCCTAATTTTCTGGTATCTTGGACGATGGCAGACAGCATAGTTTCCCAGAACATATTTTGACCCCGGCTGGAATAGTTTTCTATCAGGAAAACACCTTTTCTTTATAGAGAGCCTGGATGCGGCAAATCTGCGAAACGCTGTAGCCCGTGGCCTCTGCGGTTTCACGGATACTGAGTTTCTTAACCTGCCGGTAATACAGGACTTTCTGGTGAAGCTCGCGGTCAGCCTGCCTCCCCCGGTATTTACCCAACGTATGCGCCCGTTCAATTCCCTGTTTTTGCCGTTGGCGGCGGCTCAGCCAGTCCTTATGTGACATCGCGGCCATCAGGTCGATAATCATGTTGTTGATGGCGCTTATTATGGCGCGGGTGAGCGGGTCAGCCTGCGAAGGGTCTTTATCTGACAGCGCCTGCCATGACGTGGGTACATCCAGGCTGACAATCCGCAGCTCGTGTTGTTCGATCTGCTTTTTCAGTGTCATCCAGTCGCGGTTGCTCAGACGGGTTAGGCGGTCTATCTGCTCGACCAGCAAAATATCATTGTGGTGACTGTCCATCAGCAATCGTCCCAGCTCCGGGCGGTCAAGTTTTGTCCCGCTGATATTTTCCCGGTAATAGCTGGCGATTTTGTGCCCCCGCTCCAGAACGTAGCGGCCCTATGGGCGAGCGTCACGGCTTTGCCGTTCCGAGGGTTTGCAGGCGCTGAGCCCCGTTTTATACTCTGCGCTATGTTAATGTCTCAGGAATTCATCCACATGGCCCGCAGCAAAACCCCCAGAAAGCGTAAACCCACGCCCTCATCCCGACGAGCTATCCCCGGGTATCCTAAGCGTTTTCTGGTGTCCATTCCGCCCCGGAGCGATTATGACGACCCCGACGAGTTTTTTTACGACACTCCGCAGGATGCCATTCGTCACTGTGTCCACCAGGGCCCCCAGTTTTTCCTCGATACACACTTCGACCCACCTCTCGTCTGCATCATCCGCGGCTTTGAGCCACCTGACTCACCCGACGGCGATGTCGTCCTTGAGTCCATGCCAGCCGATGTGTTTATTATCGCCACGGAATCCGGCATGCTACCGGTGACCTTCGCTCCCTGGGATAAACACACCGACAACTGGGCCGATGACTGTGACGACTGGCACTGTCATGCCGGTGCCACTGCAGAGCGATAATCCGCCGCATGTATATCCCGCGCCCGGCAAAGCTGCTGTTCACCACTGATGACGGCTGGAACAGGTATATGGATAAACACGGGGACACCCTCAGCCCCTGGACCATTCTCTGTGTCGAGCGCATGCTCACCTGCGGCACTGCTGCCATGGGGGTGAAGCGATACTGCTGCGCCTCACCGGACTGCACCCACTCCCGCTTCTTTTGCCAGACCTGTAAATCAAAAGGCTGCAGCTCCTGCGGACATAAGGCCACGGAGCAGTGGGAGTCGCAGCAGAGCCACATCCTTCCCGACTGCGACTGGCAGCACATTACCTTCACCATGCCCCACCTGTTGTGACCCTTTTTCAACAATAGCTGGCCTCTGCTCAATGCCCTGTTCCGTGCCGCCACCCGGGCCATATTACGGTGGGCCCGTAAACAGGGCGTGGAGGTCGGTATCTTCTGTGCCCTGCACACCTACGGTCGCCAGCTTAACCAGCACCCGCATATCCACCTGTCCGTCACCCGCGGTGGCCTCGATATTAAACACGGCGTCTGGCGCGATATCTTCTTTAAGAAGCTCGCCGTGGAGGAAATCTGGCGCGGGGCGGTCACCCGCCTGCTGCGCCACAGTTATAACCTGATTAATCCCGGCAGCCTGCCGGGGCTGGGGCATATCCGCGATAAAAAACAGTGGCAGCGCTATCTGCAGGCGCAGTACGGACGCCGCTGGTAAGTCCACTTCGCGAAGAAGACCCGGGGAGCCTGGCGGAGCGTCAAATATCTGGGCCGGTACCTGAAGCGACCGCCGGTGTCAGCAGCGAAACTCAGGCACTACAGCGGCGGCGCGGTGGTGCACCACTATTACGACCACCGTACGCAGCAA
Organism: Styx infernalis; assembly: GCA_018237865.1. Classification (NCBI taxonomy): domain Eukaryota; kingdom Metazoa; phylum Arthropoda; class Insecta; order Lepidoptera; family Riodinidae; genus Styx; species Styx infernalis. Next base: position 3,737 of record DWAA01000117.1, on the reverse strand, counting down.
TACCGGCAGCAGACGCTGACGCAGGAAGAGATGATCGGGCGCTATATCAGCCATATCCCGGCGAAGCATTTTAAAATGGTGCGCTACTACGGCTTTTTGTCCAACCGTAAACGGGGGACCTTGCTGCCGAAGGTGTATGATGCTCTGGAGATGGAGGCGCGGAAAAAACCGGAGCAGCCGGGCTTCGCCGCGCTGATGAAGGAATTTCTGCGCACGGATCCGTACAAATGCCTTCTGTGCGGCAACCGTCTCCGCTTTGTCAGCGCACAGGCCGGCAGGCACGCGTCGGAACTGGTGGCAGAAAGACTGCATAACATCGACCGGAAACGATGGCTGCGGGCACAGGCTGCAGGATAAGTTCGCCTGAAAAATGGGTTTCAGGTTAAAAAACAGCCGAATTCAGGATTTTCTCCCCCATAAGATGCCAGACAGCCCGCCATAAAGGGACATCCGGCAACAAAATTCATGGTCAGGAGATTTTTGAAACGATGATTCAGTTTCCTAACCATGAACTTAGCGCCCTTGCAGGGCGTGCGTTACCGTGTAGCGGTTCCGGTGTCTTATATTTTTCTAGCACCTCTTTGCCCTAGCCAGCTCTGATGCTGTGCCCTCTGCCTCGTACACGGAACATCGTTACACTGTTTGCTGAACAGCCCTCACATCATCCTCCGCCTTCTCACAACAAAACTCCGTCAGCATAATCCGAAATCCGTGTCCCTTTCTCACTTCCTTATCCCGCGATAGAATATTTTCACACTGCGTCAGCCGGCACGCTGAATAGTACGTCCATTACACCGGTGCCCCTCCCGCTTTGTTAATGATGGCTGTCATACGGTGCATCCTCCCCATTCCGTGTCGGTGGCATCGAATCTGTCTACTCTAGCCCCGGAATAACCTGCAGTCCCCGGTTAAGCCCATGCCCGTCCGAATAAGCGTAAGCTTTCCCGGATGGGAACTCAGCGCCAGCCTCTCCTTTATATCCATCATTCATTCTCCTTATACTCGCCCGCGTTCCCACGGGGAAGTATAAAAACCACAATAAAAAAGGTTAAAGACCAAATGCTAAAGACCCTGATGTTACACCACACTGACCTTGAGGCTGCCGCAGGTGAACGAAAGATAAACTAAAGTCCCCTGCGACATGCTATCCAACCCTTGGCCTCCTCGAGGTTGCTGAGTATGGAACCAATGCCCATGACTATGACATAGTAGTATTGATTGCTTGTATTTTGCTCAACCGTCCAGTATCCACTTCTGCTGAAACCTGCACCTCCGTATCCAGCTACGTTGCCCCATTCATTCCACAAAGCACCCGTGCCACGAATCCTTGTGGCTGTATAATTGGTATGAAGTGACATTTGTGCCACCGTCGCCAGCGAATAACCCGGCTGCGATGAGCAGTAAGTTTTCGCTTCGGGCCAGGTCATTGTGGTGGGCCCATTATTTATGAACCAACTCTTAAGCGTGAAGCTGTACTTAATGATTTTCCCCTGACCACTGGTCGGGGTGCCGGTGATGGTCACTTTACTGCCCGTCCCCGTGCCGGTGAACTTCACCACTCCACTGGCCACTGATACCCAGCTGGCGTCGGATTTCCATGTGTAGTCAGTCGCGCTCTTGCTGTCCTTCGGCACGATGGTGAACGTCGCCCCGGTAAAGCCGGTGGTCGGGAATGTCCCCTCTTCACTGGTCTGTGTAAAGGTGTAAGCATTGACATGCGTATTGATGGATGCGGGGGCCTCATCTCTCAGCGTAATGGCATACTTCTCAGACTTCGGCGGCGTGTCCCACCCGGCAAGCTTCAGCGATGCCTGATTGTCTGTGCTCATCGTCCCTGCCGTGTACGTCGCCGTGTAGGTTCCGTCGCTGTTGTCCTTCCAGCTGCTGTCCGTTTTAAGCGTTGCGTTCGGCACCGTCACCGTGGAGGTGGTCAGCAGGCCCGCATCGCCCCTCAGGGCCGTGCCGTTCCTGTCCTTCAGCGTCACCTTGATGGTGATGTCGTCGCCTGAGACGTAGGTGTCCTTGTCCCGCGCGATGAGGGACTGGCTCTGGTCCGGCGTGGTGGCCGTCAGCGTCACCGTTGCACTCAGACTGCCTATCGCGGTACCGTTGTACTCCGGCACCACGGTATATTGACCCGCCGTGGTCCCCTTCAGGGTAGCCGTGTAGGTACCCGCTGTGCTGCTCTCCGTGATGGCGCTTTCCGTGATGATACCGCTGGCCGGTGTCTGACCACCGCTGTCTTTTACCGTGAATGTCAGACTGTCCTTCAGCCCCGTCAGGGCGTTACCCTGCGCGTCCTTCGCAACCAGTGTCAGCGTGGAGGTAGCCGCGTTGTCAGCCGCAATGGTCTCCGGGCTCGCCGTGAACACCGACTGTCCCGCATCCGGCGTGGTGCTGCTGATGGTCACTCCGGCCGGGGAGAGCGTGACGCCACTTACCGACGGTGTTAACGTCACCGTCTCAACATCCGTGCCCGCCGTCACCGTCACGGTGTACACGCCCGCGGATTTTCGGGTCAGTGCCGATACCGTGGCGCTTTTCAGCGTGCTGTTTTTCAGGCTGATGTCCTTCACATCCATGTCCACCGCCTGGTTATTCCCGTCCCGCAGACTCAGGGTCAGAGCCTGCACACTCCTGCCGTCCGCAGCCAGCGAAGAGGTGGCGGGCGTGAACGTACTCTGCACCGCGCTGACCTGAGGCGCCTGCACCGTCACCTGAGTTTCAGCCTGATTTGAGCGGTTTCCTTTTCTGTCCACCGCCACACCCTGCACGGTATAGCTGTTGACGTCAGCCCGGTAAACCGGCATCACCACGGCCCAGTCCTCTCCGCTCTGCACGATTTTTCCTCCCGCGGCGATGAGTGATGAAGCCGACCAGTCAATGCGCTCCAGACCGTACTTGCTGTTGACGGATACCCCCAGAGACTTCTGCTCCCCGGTATGCCCCGTCACCAGATCGGCCGTCTTCAGGCGAATAACCTCTTTCTTGCGGTACTCCAGCACGATGTTGTTGTTGCGCTCCACCAGGTCATATCTGCTACCGGCCAGGCTGCGCATGGCAGCCACCGCGTCCGGATTAATCTGGTGCTGCCAGGGCATACCCAGCTGGTAATTCATGTCCACGCCAAATCGTGTTTCGGCGTTTGACCCGGCCCCCTGACGCTGCTCTGCACTGAACGTCAGCAGCGGCACCGGCGTATAGTTAATCCCCGCCGTAATGGCGTGCGGGTCACGCTGTCGACTGTCAATGCCGAACAGGGCGACTTCTTTGCCATAGTACTGCTCATAGGTCAGCTTGCCGCCGAGCTGCGGCAGCGCCGGAAGCCAGTACTGTGCCCTGACATCCCAGCCTCTGGCCGGACGCTCCTGGTAATCGGTCAGGTCAGGGGAATCCTTCCACCCGGTCAGGGGGATATATCCGTTAAAGCCCAGCTTCAGGAAGTCTCGCCAGTATTCAAGGCCGGCGCCGGCACGGGCGTGGTCCCGGGACAGGTCGTAATCGAGAAAGCTGTTGGCACCGAACATCCATGCATCATAGAAGCGCCGGACGCCGGCACCAAGATTAGCCTGAGTCCGGTCATCGGTGCGGTGAATGCTGCCCTGAGAAAAAACAAGCCTGTCCTTTTGTTCGTACAACGGGACAAGCAGGTCAAGTTGTGAGTTTTTGAGGGAGAAGTTTTTATCCGCATCCAGCTGTACGCGGGCAGTTCCGAAGCGGCTCAGCCATTGCTGGAT
>DWAA01000116.1:0-12447 GCA_018237865.1 Styx infernalis | reverse complement strand
ATAATAGTCTCATATTGAGAAGTAAATGGAAACTGGCTGTAAATTATGAAGATTTTAATTGGAGTCTGCTAGTCTGCTAGTACCCAAAACACTGTTATTCAGTGATCTTAGTTTGGGACTAGATCAATTTCTGTAATAAAATACGGCACTAAAAAGGAATAACTTTTTTTACTTTAATAAGAGTAAGCACAGCCTTCAAAGAATTTACTCATGACCATCCCCAGGAGTCGTGCAGTTGGAACATCAATCAACTCTTGTTTCAGTGTCAAAAATATGTAAGATATTTATTATCCCGTATTTGATACGCGAAGTAATGACCGATACTTTTTTTTACTATTGGACGAACAAAATAGCAAAACAGGATTGACGCGGGCTAGAACAGACCAAGAAGAGAAGTGGCTGCGAAGACCACGGGGTGCCAGCTACGTGGTGGCTACGAGCGGTGCTGAATGTGATTAGGATTGTGGCGAGCCCTGCACCCTTCTGATCACTGCTGCCTACATCAACTACAAGCTATCCACGGGGGCGTCAAAGATGTACGCTCTAGCAGTTATGTGGCGTCCCACTGTAAATACCGTAAAACAATAAGTGCACACCTTAGCGTAAACAAAGACCTAGGGCGTCAGCTCAATTCGTTATCTTTGTTAGCCATTAATGTGCACTCTTTGGTACTTCTACATTGCATTATTATTATTAAAAAAAAGCCATTGATATCTGTCTGTCAAAAATGATTCAACCTGAAAATTACATGTATTACATGTAGTAATTCATATGTGCATATTCTGATCTAAGCCAACTTTTTACCGCAGCAAAACATCTTATTGCTACGGAAATTTCCACGGGAAATGTTTGGAACGGATAATGTCAGAGAATACTAAACCATGTAAGTGGAGTCGTACATACTAATAAATGACATAAAAATAAATAATTAGCGTAAAGCCCATCTCATCCCGTGTGCCCGGTGTGACCTTAAGCGCCTAAAGGTGGTGGCGCTATGGCGCGAGGCAATATGCCGTTTTACGAAGCGGGCTAGCACCAACCATAGAAGTGCCGTTCACACGCAAGTGCCGCTTCTATTCACTTACTATATTTTATTGTATGGTAATAAATCCAAACTTTAGACACTATGTTTATGCAAGTTTATATAAAATTATATTACGTTGTAATGTCGAGTAAATTTTCTTCGTTAAATATAAATGTAAATATTATGGGTCGAATCGCGAAATTTGACCTTGTCCCATATTTTCTTCTTTTTTTTGCGCTGTGGATATCAATCAGTGATTATATGATGAATACATAGAAATACAAAATTAAAAATTAAATATTCAAACATCCATGACTCAACAGCAATAATTTATGTTCAACAGACCAATGATCGACGTAGCGAGGATTCAAATCTAGGAAGTCGCCTTAAATTTTAATGTTAGACAATACGTTTAACCACTTCTCAGTTATCGTGATTAATAAAAAACATTCTAAGCCTAAAAATAAATATAATTTAGATTTAGTCAAAGGCCCCTTAAACATAAACACATCTATAGATGTTTTCATTATTATTGTGTTTGTGAAAGGAAATGTTCTATTTGTTAGTCATAATTCAAGTTCGTTCAGGTACGACACAAATCTCATTTTATTTTCGTGGTGACACGCTTTATTCACGATTCAAATTAAATTTCCTCCATTGGGTAAACTAATATTTGACACTTCGAAAATTCCAACTTCGCTAACAAGATCAAAACGCTCAAACTAATTTACTTTTCCCAAGAAAGGTATTTTGATGATTTGATATCAGAGACGTTATAACTGAGATATTTACTTTTGTTGCGTATCGAACTTGTTTAATATATTTATTTGATGGAACTCTATTATGTCGGCTCCTTTTGCGCGAGTTTAAGGGGCAAACTAGTTAGCAATCTTTAATATAACTTTGACGAAATTTTGCAATTAATAAAATACAAGTCATAACATTTTTAGTTATGCACCAAGATATATCTATGGTGAGAAAAAGGAAAGACTCACTTTTGAAATCTAAACAGTAGGCTTAGCATAACATAGAGTAACATTACTTTGCAAAATAGACGTGATTATGTGAGAAATATCAATTGGTAAGCTTTAAAAACTAAAGCAAGAGATAAAAAACTTGTCGAAAAATCTTCTTTATGGGTCACATATAATGTCCTTTTTCCCCCTTTATATAATTAATTTAAATGATACACAAATTCTTAATTTGAAAAAAGTAGAATGTTTTAATTTTTCTTAATATCATTACAAACACAAAAGTCCACTTTTCATTGTAGGTTAAGGGACAAACAACATGAGATTCCCCTGTTTGCAAGTTATTATCGCTGCCCATTGCTGCAACATAGTAAAATACGTAGGTGTATTGCCGGCCTGTTAGAAATGAGTAGCCTCATTTATTGAAGGCCCTAAGTCATATCAGTTCGGAAAAATCGCTTGCACCAATTGATCCAACAAAAGTAATTGTGCGCGGCAATAAGGGCCATAAGAATCGTATGACGTAGATTGCCGGACATCGAGATGGTCAGGATTGAGTTTTGACCTTGGACGCGATGTCGGATCGTGAAATTTATTCGAACAATTCCTGAAAACTCCGAGAATGCAGTATTCTATATGAAGCCCAATTCGTGCCTTCTACAGTTGCAGCTAGTGAGTCGACATGAAGTACTCTCTTACCTTAATAATAAACAGGTTAACAAAATATTATAAATAGGACTCATTAAAGTTTTGTTTATTAAAGTCTATATGTTAGTCATAGTTTAAGGGTATAAGTATGCGACCCAATAGCTTGCCGCTCTAATTTTCAACCTCACTTGCACGTGGTACACTCTTCTACTATAAACTAAGCACCGGCAAGACCTACACATGGCGGTATTACCACTGCAGTCTTGGCTGGGCAAAATGCCATAGACTAGTGATGGGCAGCAGCGTCACTAGTGTAAGATGTCTGATCCTGCGATCGGTAACCTACACGCCAAACGTGGCGATTAGGTCAAAACCCCTATTAATTTTAGCGATCGATTTAAAGTTTAGCGATCGATGTTGGAGGGTGATGATCTGTGCAATCTTTGTATTTTTATTTAGTGTGCCAAAAAGGTTATTAATCTCCTGGGTAAGCCAAAAAATTTCTCTCGCCGTTTGTAACGTTATCTGATTTGTTTTGTAATATTAATTAATAAATATATATGTATATGTAATGTTTTTTAACTTCGCAGAGAGCAATTATGTTAAGACTATTTCAAATTTGGGTACGTTATAACTCACAGTTGTCGCAAAACATGTATAGGTTTTAAAGAGCCTTAAGTCTCGTATTTGCGCAGTAAATTTGGCACAGCCTTCGAGAACAAAACCACATCTCCAAACGAACAAGTTTAATTGACACAAGCTACCACAGTAGACATGGCTTCTCACTGAATAGTTCGCACTGCAAGTGCTAATATAAAATATTTTATTAGAACGCACATTATCACATTAAATTATGTTATTTTGTCGCATTGATACATTGACGCTCATTATCGCTTTGATAATGATTTACGAGATAGGCTCACAACTTTGGCAAGTTCAATAGTAGCAAGTAAAATAGATAGTTGTATTTGGTTCACATTTTTTAAAAGTAATTATTTCCCTGATTCTTCATGCAGAGCGTTTTTAATATAAATTAGTTGTATTCTTTGATTTGCTTATCAAACTCTCGAATATGATACCAGCTTATCTTGAGGTAATGATATGCTCCTTGTGGAAGTAGAAGAACAATTTACACAAGGAAGCGCTTAATGGAGTACGGATGCCCCGAATGATTCCAATCATTCAAATATTGATGACATAGCCAATTATGATCCTTGTCAATTAAATCTTTTGGGCGATTCAATCCGAATTTTAGATTAGAAAGGTTACTCGGGAACACGTGGCTAAAGATAACCAAAAACTAAATAAAAGATGGATTAAAAAAAAGACTTATTTTCATTTTAAAGACATTTAATCGAAAAAAATATGTTTCATTCGAAAACATAATTGAAAATCTTGAAATCGAGGCCATTTTACCCGAGCCTGGCAAATAGAATGACAAGGATTTATACTAAGCAAATCAGTATGGCAGAGTGATTTCGGGCTCAGATATAGCAATTACATGTATTTCAAACAAAAACTTCCAAAAATTATACAAATATTTAATAACACAGAAATATACTTATCCGATTTTCATTTTGCTGAAACAGTATTTTGTCTAGTTATTATTAAGCCCAAATCGGTCTTCTTGACAGATAAAACAAGAAAAGTAAAAATGTTATCAGGCTCCTTGGAAATTTGAAAAATAAACGGTCAATTTATACTGGATAGTGTAAATTTAAACAGGAAAGGCTTACCGTCAACAACGCTGAAACAGCACGGCCGCCAACATATCGGGTCGCTTAGGCGAAACCAACGACGTCACGCACAGACTATCCACGAGCGCAGCAACTATCTTAGCCGCCTCCCGCTTGTCTCCAGTCTCCACCAGCTTAAACGCAGCAACTTTCAGCTTTCCGTAATCACAATATCCACAAACACATGAACATGCAAATTCTTTAACAAATTTTATTAACTTGAAAAGCGGTTACAAATGATAAATTTAGTTTTGTAAAGTCTATATCCATCCATTACTTGATCCAGTTTGTTAAAGAACTTTGGCCAATACAAATGCCTCAAAGTCAAAAGCTCTCGATAAGTACGTATTTTATCAATTGTAACTATAAAAAAAATTAAAATGTAAACGCCGTTGAACTTATTTGTGACATATATTTAAAAATAAAAATATTAATAAGTTTTCAAAGTACTAAAACATCTCTAGAAGATTGACCCAATCGGAAACTGTACTGGCAGTCACTAACTAGCTGGCTTTTTATCAGCTGAAATGACAATGAATATATTCTACTCGCCAGGAAGGTTAAACTATTATAAAATTATAATGACAACTGATTATCATTAAATCTGTTACCAGTATAATTTTTAATACTATTTAGCGAACTGTCTAGGTTAAAGTCAACTACATTGTTATGGGGAAAAGTTTAACATCATTTGAGCATGTAGCTCGTGTTGCCATCCTATTACTTACATTACTACAAAAATTAAGTGACATAAAATCCGTCTCGTTTAACACAATCGTTAGTTTCCGCCACATAATTTCAATCGTAGAGTATAAATGGCCTTTATCCAAAGCTGCTGCGGTCTCGAATCTGCGAATATCTGCAGAGTAAATCAGGAGTCAACAGAATTGTGTCGACTGTCTTCTGCCAGTTAATTAAACTTAGCTATTTATCGCGGATATAGTTTTCAATGTAATTAAGCTAAATATTATTTAGCTTTGTAACCTAGTTGACTTGATTAGCTATTTATAGCGTTTTGCAAAAGGATTTTAACAAGACTATCAAAGGGTATTTCAATAAGAATTTTGTTTTTCAATTGGATCTACACTAAGAATGTAATAGTTTTAACATTTAATTTTTAACGGTATTCATAGGTGTTTTGGCAATTGCTACAATAAATCCAAAATTGCATTTAAATAATTGAAATTCACTATGAAAGTTACATTTCGAAAAATTTGTGATATTTTTGGCCAACATAATCGTTCTTCTGAGACCGCTATTAAGAATTTGGTCGAGAAATTTGAGTCAACAGGCTCGGTACAAAATGTGCCAACACCGACACGTGTTTGATCGGGTCGTTCAACAGAAAACATTGCCGCCGTGAGCCACAGTGTTGAAGAAGATCCAAATTTGTCAATTTCACGACGTTCTCATTAATTGGAGTTATTTAAAATCACAACATGGTGAATTTTACGAAAGGCTTTGGCTTTGAAGCCTTTTAAGATTCAACTAGTGCAGGAATTGAAAAAGACCGACCAATAAATTATTATTATTAAAATTTCCGTAGATTCGCTCAGTTCATTCAGGAACAAAACAAAGTTTAGAAAACAAAGTTCTTTTTGAAATACTCTATACTATGCATACAACGTCTGCCGTTTCATCCGTCAATCTTATCTTTTATCTCTTTCTATATTCTCTGTCGGAATTATTTTCCTGGAAAAAATCGAAGCGGTATCCGAATATGTGGGAAAATAATATAATAAATGTGACAAGAAAAGTATTATGGAATGAACCCTGGCCGTAATAAATTGTTAAGAGGAAGCTTTCAGTAAAAGCTTATTACACTATTTCTGACTATTTGGAAGATTTCCATGCTTGGAAATAAATGAATTGCTCCTTTACTCCCTGTTATCTGTATTTCAACTTAATTTTACTTAAGTTTTATAAGCATGAACAATAAAAAAATAACTAGGCTCAGTTTTTTGTATGTTCTACTCAGACCAGGGCGCAAATACGAACTTTGCCCGAAATAAAGTTACTGAGATAAAGCTTAATATTTTCTATGAACCCTTTAATACTCTTTAATAAATATTTTTTGAGGTTGAGTTTGAATACTAATTGCCGACACATAGCAAAAGAAGTTATTTCACGCCTGGTTTTCGTAGCCCGATGGTGACAATGAGGCACCTAAATTAGTGCGCCAGCGAATATATAAAATATAATTCCTATTTTTCTAACTTTTTGTAGGCTAAACGTCTTACATCAGAGAGGTTGCGACTCTGAATGTATTATTTAATTCAAACACAATACCAAGCACCGCAGCATAACACTAATTCATTGTTTCCACAATGAAGACACATCGGCGAGATATCCGCTGCCCTGTGAGCGCGCGTGACAAGGGTGAACCCTTTTTCTTCATAACAAGAACACTTTGGGCGTAATATTTCACGTTTAAAAGCAATATCATATTTTTTCGTTCGCGCGTGTGTCCTTTTTTGCCACATTAAAATTCTTGTCACTCTTAATGTCAGAATTGGGATATAAAACTAGTGAATAACTTGCATGTTCCTAGAATTATAATTCTAAGATGGTAGATGAACTTATCATACCTATGTAACTACTATCGTCACTTGTAGGTAGAAGTGATAAATACAGCTTCAATCCCGAAGCACTAATTAGAGGGCATCGACCTGCATAATAGTGGTATATAATAAAAGTAGGATATATTATCTATGGTGTCGTTAGCCCCCCGGCTCCCAGAACCCCTTCTGGGAGTAGGATTTCTTAAAGGCTGCGCCTGCGTGCCTTATGGTATTGCAGGTATCCATGGTTAGCGGTAGACACAATCAGGTGAGCCTCTTGCTCATTTGCCCTTATAACATGAAAAAATATAGAAAGATATCAACAATATAGTTAAAACATATAACTTTAAAATAATGAACAAATGAAACCTCACCAATTAAATTTAAATTATAAAATAAAATTATTTCTTTTAAGTAAATAGAAAAAATATGCTGAACTATAGGCACCGGGGATGTTATGTATGTGTTGCTACGATACTGCTTCCAGGGAATGGAGGTTGACTAAGTTGTTGAAAGTTGCTTATCAGAGTAATTTTACGAGAAGTCAAATTAGCCGGAAACTGATGCAGCTTAGTTAGCAGTGAGTGAGAACTGTGTGCGGTGATCCTACATTTATGCTCCAATGAGTAGAGGTGCTGCAGGCTGAGGGTTCTATAGAAAGGAGAAGTGATGTCTCGTCAGAAGTATTCTTGAACAGCGAATTCTTTTACTAATTTGAAGGTACGGTAGATGTGCTAATTCTCCAATGCAAAGTAAGAATCCTCGACCAGTCTACTACTGATAAGTAGGCTATTAGACCCTAATGGCAGTCGTCGAGAAGTGGTCTATTAGCCAACCTGACTTCTAGCTGAGAGGATTTACATGCCTATTTACATAATTATAATTGTAGGAATATCCTTACGGCTAATAGCCAAGTGCGTTAATCTGTAGAACACAGGCGCCGTCAAATAAGAGCTAGGAGCTTAAATATTATATAACTATGTTAATAAATATGATCTTGCACCAAGTTATAAAACAATTTTTAACTTTAGCTGTTAAGATAACAATCCTATCAGACTCTCAATCTTAGTGTCTCAGATCTCAATGCCTCATCCTTACAAACGCGGTTTTTAATACAATTCAGGCAAGGCCTGTATGTGAGTGAAGATGTTACGTGCAAAGCTTAACACTGAAAAACAGGAGACACTTAGTTTTGCCATACCATTACAAAAATAATAAATTCTTTATAATTTTACGTAGGATTATGGGCGAAGCCAATAATCCAATATAGTAGCACACCGCTAGCCCACACATATCGCTAAAAGAGATAGCCCTATAATATTTATAATGAAATCATGTAGGCTCAGCGCTATCTCCATCGCTTTTAAACTTTAAGCTATAATAAAACTTTTGCAACTACACATACCATTATAACTTGCACCAACAGGAACAATAAAAATTAGTCTTGGCTTTGCGGATATAAATTCGCGTCGGGCTAGGTGGAAGTTCTAGCGCCTTGTAAACTTTTACAAGCGTTTTTAATAATGTGCGGGTGATGTAAATTTGGGATAAGTTTTCCAATAAAAGTTGCAGTGCTCCGCTGTGCAGCAGCCATGCACGTTCTAATCAAGTATTCACTAACAAATTTGTATTCAGCTTCATTAGTTCTGTCAACATTAATATTTTAATAATATTATAATAGGAGAGGTTTGTCTGACTCTTGTCTTTGAAAAAAGATTGATTTTGAAGTTTTTGACTAGAAGAGGAGCTGAGCTATCGCCAATAAACATGCATAGTATAAGTAAGTATGTCTCTACCAATTTTAAAAGAATAATAGCATTTGATAAGGACAAGGAAAGGACACTAATCCTGAAGTTATTTTTATCTGTAAACTTTGCAATTTCTACCGCATCTATCACGGGGTATGTTTCGAGTATTTGTAGTTGCTGCTAAATTTCACCTCTGGCAGTCGCATCAAAATTTTTAATTCCATCCTCAACCTATCAATGGTTGGCATCCACTATTTTACGGTTCCAGTATGCTATTTGCCTTGCACAAAGAGTTTTTGTTATGATCTGTATACGAGTAGATGTTTTAAGTGGATGCATTGTCAATAGGGGAGTTAATATTAACTACTTTTGAGCTAAAACATTATGCCGCTAAATTGTTCGTTGAGTTATATAAGTGTAGAATGTTACGCTGCTAAATTATATGATGAAGTACATAAGTAGCCCTTAATCAAGACTTTCATTGTTGACCTCTTAAACGCACAGCTGTAACACTAGTTGTGTAAAGCAAAAATTGCTTAAACAAATACACGGTTTCAAATTACCTGACATAAAAGTGGTGAGGATATAATTTAAAACATATATAATTTAATATATAGCCCACCACCGTTGTCAACAGGTAAATATATCCCCCCCTTCCAAATAGTCTGGAGGGGATTTTTCAATGGCTGATAACGTGCCTTCGTGCCTTGTGGTGTTGCAGGTGTCTAATTGCAGCGTTGCCCCTTGTAACATTAAAAAAATAATAATATTGGTACCGCTGGATGTATTGGAGACTGTCTGCTAGAATTGACAAAGCTATAAAAAAATGTACGCATGTCGCATTACCCATGCGACTTCGAGCGAAGTGACTCAATAAAAGTTGCATCGCCCCGCTTGCAGCTACGCAGCGCGTGCCGCTCAAGTATTCAGAAATAATTTTGTATTCAGCTTCATTAACTGAACCAACAACTGAACCTTTTCGCTAAATTATGATAACAGTGTGCATTACTTCTCATTAGCAATTTTTTGTTTTAAAACGACTTTATTAATAAGGTAAATAATTTTATTTAATAATAGTTTACTTTCTATTATATAACCTGACATTCCTAGCTTCATCTGAAAGAGCGCAGCGTTTAATGTAAGGAGCTTTAATATAATGGTATTAAATTATTATTAATATAGTAATGGTAAAGACAAAAGACAAATTGCAGTGTGAAGCCAATTCGATGCAATTAATATTTATTCAATAATTATTGTTTCCTATGCCCATTTACACACGTATACCACAGAACGGTAATCTTAGCGCGAACAGGTTGTACGAGCATGACGGCATGGCCACCAATCGTTAGGTCCTGGGATTGATGGTGGGTAGTGCCAGTGTTATTTATTTCCTTTGACTTTTACTTACTCTTTCAGTGATGTAATGTTATGTTTATTATTAATAGAATAAATAATATGCAGCAGATAGCTTACAGCTTTTTTTCATCAGCCGATTATATTAGCGCTTATCAGCGCTATGTTAATTTCAGTATCCCGAAAATGTCGCCAATACTGTAAACACCCTAAGCTGTATGCTTCATAGTATTTTAATTATTGGCTAGTGATAAAAACGTTCTATCACCCATAAACTCGATCACAATATGTGCTAAAGTTTTTTTATAGAACCAACATACGGCTCTAATATAACGGTCACGTATAGTACACCATAAACTTCTCATGTAGTTTTAACTACGAATAAAATTTTCATTCTAAGGAAAGCTGCGAACACGAGCAACGTGAGAACTTGTAAGGTGGGACGTGTCGCGGGTCGCAAGCAGAGGGGATCATGGAAACTCCGCACGAATAGTATCCCTTAAAATATATATATTTTGGGGAGGGTTTTTTACTGAATAAAGGGAATCATAGAATTATAAAACGTGCATAAAGTCTTCAAATAAATATATTAAAATAGAAATTTACAGAATTCTCCTTCTTGCCTTAGCGCATGCCACTGACGAAATAATAACACAGCGTAGGAATTGAATAGGAAATTGCTGAATATATACCATCTCATACGCTTGTTTGATTCTACTACCTTTCCGTTCCGTTGGTACATCTTGTGGACGTGCGTACTATACTGCGTCTTCCACTTCATGGCCTTCCAGAAAATTCAGATAACGGTGAGCCCGTCTAAGAAATACAAGGTCCGGAAAGCACTAACATTGTACTTATTTGTACCGTCAAAAAGTAATGCTACCATACGTATGTCCAGGTACTTCTGGCTATTACTCTTAAGTAAGGGCGCCCGTAAAATTACAATCGCATGAGACTGCCCATCTTTTTGTCGCAGTTGGGTGGCGATTTTCAATATTTTTATGCATCTGTCTGGGGGCTGTTGAAGTTAATGTCGGCAAAAGTAACCACTTGACATTAGGTGAAACTTCTACACGTTTCGCACTCCCATTACATAAAGTAAATAAAAAGTAATTAAAAATAAATTGAGCGAGAGTATATTGCGAGTTTCCTGAGCGTCACTCAGTTTGGAAGATCCGATTAGAGAGAGATCAATCAAAACCAGCTAAATTTAGTTGAGTTAATTGATTGTCGTCTAAATCACAGGACCGTTATAAAACACATTATGTTTATTTCAACAATATGTTATGGGTATGCTTACTGCATTCCGGGGCAAAGTGTATGAGTGCCGGTAAAATAATAATACATTCCAGGGCACAGTGTATGTGTGCTGGTAAAATAATAATACATTCCAGGGCACAGTGTATGTGTGCCTGTAAAATAATAATACATTCCAGGGCACAGTGTATGAGTGCCGGTAAAATAATAATACATTCCAGGACACAGTATATGAGTGCTGGTAAAATAATAATACATTCCAGGGCACAGTGTATGAGTGCTGGTAAAATAATAATACATTCCAGGGCAAAGTGTTTGAGTGCCGGTAAAATAATAATACAATCACATAAGACTTCCATCTTCACGTCTCAGTTTGGTGAACGTGACTTTCCATACTTTTAGGTGGCCTTAAAAATGTTATGGGCAAAGACCCTCTTGATGTAAAATTGATGTGACTTTGGTGTTAATGTTAACCGATGGCGACACAAACAAAAGTGCTTGCTCATCTCATTTCCTTAAAAACCTTAAAAAATGCCTTTGTATCGAACGTTACAACTCCTGATCTATCTCAATATTGTACTCGTATAGTTCATAGTTTCTATAATTCTCAACTTTAGGTTGCCATGGAAGGTTACTCAAATGAGTTGAGGATTTTCGCGAATGCCTGGCACAGCAAGAAAAAAGCGATGTGTTAACATAGTTGTAGTGGTCTAAGTTTTTATAGCCTGGTATTGTATATATAGTGCAAGAAAATGCACGTTCGAGGAAAGAGCTAAGCAAGTACCCCGAGCATCTCCCGCGATTCGCTCCGTATACCGAGAGGTGGCAGGAACATGGGATGATGGTAGGTTTGCCCCATAGAAATAAAATCTTACCTGTAGTTTTGTATGTATTTTATGATAATTACTGAACTAACAGTTCAGTAAGTTAGTACTATTATGAAACCACTTACATTAATAAATCCATCCGGCAGCTAGCTTAGGTTAGCAAGTTATTTTAAATAGTATAAGGTACAAGAGGCTCAGCTCTTAGGGATTACCATAGACACCTGCAACACCAAAAGGCACGCAAGCGTGTTGCCGGCCTTAAAAAAACATGTACGCTCTTTTATTAAAGGTCCCTAAGTCGTATCCGTTCGGAAATACTACT
>DWAA01000115.1:0-12411 GCA_018237865.1 Styx infernalis | reverse complement strand
GCCCGGGTATGAGCATGGGCGGCGGTGGGTTCCGCATCCCTCGGGGTAAAGGTGGCCTGGTGCTGCTTGTCGTGGTCATTGTGGCCAGCTATTACGGCGTCGATCTCACTTCCTTCCTGTCCGGCGAGCCGCAAGTCTCCCAGCAATCTTCCCAGCAGCGTACCATCAGCCCAAAAGACGACGAGGCCGCTAAGTTTACCTCGGTAGTTTTGGCCACAACCGAAGATACCTGGGGTGAAATTTTCCAGAAAATGGGGCGTACCTACCAGCAGCCTAAGCTGGTGATGTATCGCGGGGCAACGCGTACCGGCTGCGGCACCGGCCAGTCCGTGATGGGGCCGTTCTACTGTCCGGCTGACAGCACCGTCTATATTGACCTCTCTTTCTATGATGATATGCGCAATAAACTGGGTGCAGGCGGTGACTTTGCTCAGGGCTATGTTATTGCCCACGAAGTGGGGCATCACGTGCAGAAGCTGCTGGGCATTGAGCCGAAAGTGCGCCAGCTCCAGCAGAATGCTTCTCAGGCCGAAGCTAACCGGCTCTCAGTGAAAATGGAGCTTCAGGCCGACTGCTTCGCTGGCGTCTGGGGTAACAGCATGCAGAAACAGCAGGTGCTCGACTCGGGCGATCTGAAAGAAGCGCTCAACGCTGCCGAAGCCATCGGTGACGATCGTCTGCAGCAGCAAAGCCAGGGGCGCGTTGTGCCGGACAGCTTTACCCACGGCACCTCTGAGCAGCGCTACACCTGGTTTAAGCGCGGCTTTGATAGCGGCGACCCGTCCCAGTGCAATACCTTCGGCAACGCGCTCCGCTAATCAATGATCGCAGGGATGACAGAGCAGCTGCAGCAGGCGACGGCGCAGATGCAGCAAACGGGGATTCGTCGGCTGATGGTACTGGCTGGCGATAATGCCTGGAGCAGCCAGCAGGTTCAAATGCTGCCTGCCCATCTGCCCGGAGACTGGCTGTGGGTTGGCCCTACGGCTGAGTTACCTTTTCACTGCGCTCCCTCTGCGGTGCGCAGCATGCTGGGGCGCGAGTTTCAGCACGCCGTATTTGATGCCAGGCTTGGGCTGGATGCGGCCGCGCTTGCGGCGCTTTCCGGCATGCTTAAAGCAGGCAGCTGGCTGCTGCTGCTGACGCCGGACTGGTCGCGCTGGGCTTTGCTTCCTGATGAAGATTCCAGCCGCTGGAGCGATACGCCACAGCCGATTTCTACCCCCAATTTTGTATCCCATCTTCAGCGTTGTTTACGGCAGGATGCTGAATCCGTGCTGTGGCAGCAGCTCGAGCCCTTCACCCTGAACCGTTTTGCTTTTCGCCCTGACTGGCAGCCAGCCAGCGGAGCACCTGAGCAGGAGCAGGCCGCAATTCTGTCCGAGCTGGCGGATATGCAGCAGGGCGTTGCGGTGGTGACGGCGGCGAGAGGCCGCGGCAAGTCCGCGCTGGCGGGCATGTTGGTCAGCGGCAGCGCTGGCGCTTGTCTGGTTACCGCCCCGGCAAAGGCCGCAACCGACGTGCTGGCAAGTTATGCCGGTGAATCTTTCTGCTTTATGGCGCCGGACGCGCTGGCCGCCGAGCGGGAAACGCTAGCGTATGACTGGCTTATCGTCGACGAAGCGGCGGCTATTCCGGCACCGTTATTACGCCAGCTGACTGAGCGCTTTCCACGCGTCCTGCTGACCACGACGGTACAGGGGTATGAGGGAACGGGGCGCGGTTTTTTACTGAAGTTTTGCGCAACGCTGCCGTCACTCAGGCGCTTCACGCTTAACACGCCGATCCGCTGGGCGAAAAACGATCCGCTGGAGCAGGTTATTGACCGGATCATGCTGTTCGATGAGCCGGATCTTGTGCATGTCCCGCAGGGTCGTCCGGTATTACAGGTTGTCGAGCAAGCTGACTGGTCGCGAAAACCTGAGCAGCTACAGCAGATGTACCGGCTACTCTCCGGGGCACATTACCGTACCTCGCCGCTTGACTGGAGGCGCATGCTTGATGCGCCCGGGCAGCATTTTATCGCGGCCAATACGGGCGAGCTGTGCGCGGGCGCATTGTGGATGGTCGAGGAGGGCGGGCTCGATGAAAGTCTGAGCCGCAGCGTGTGGGCCGGGTTCCGCCGCCCCAGAGGCAATCTGGTTGCGCAATCGCTGGCGGCGCACGGCGGTAGCCCCCTTGCCGCTGCGCTGCACGGGCTTCGTATCAGCCGCATTGCCGTCCATCCTCAGCGCCAGCGTGAGCATATCGGCGCTAGCATGATTCAGCTTGCATGGCAGGCCGTCAGAACCCGATATGACTATCTTTCGGTTAGCTTTGGCTATACCGAGGAGCTATGGGGCTTCTGGCAGCGCTGCGGGTTTGAGCTGGTGCGTATCGGCAGCCACAAAGAGGCCAGCAGCGGCTGCTACAGCGCAATGGCGCTATTGCCGCTCACGGCTGAAGGCCACGCGTTAACAAGCAATGAGCGGCAGCGGCTACAGCGAGACTGGCCGTGGCAGAACGCCTGGCTGGAATTGTCTTTGCCTCTGGCTGAAGATTGCCCGACAGAACTGTTGCCGGAAGACTGGCAGGAACTGTCCGGCTTTGCCTTCGCTCATCGTCCGCTGGAAGCCTGCCTGGGGGCGCTGAATCGTCTGCTGCTGGCGAGCCCTTTAGCGCTTGATGCCCTGCGTGGTCGCCTCGAACTGCGTGAAAGCAGTGAGCCACTCACCCAGCGGCTGGGGCTTTCAGGCAAAAAAGCGTTGCTTGCGCTGATGCGTGAGGAGGCGAGGCAGGCGCTGGAAAACCTGGATCAGGCAAGGGCAGAGGCGCTGCATAACGGCATTTTGCAATTGCAAAAATTCCACTAACTTGTTCAATGAAACGGCATGGTCATCCCCTGACGGCGGCGTATAGTTGTCTCCATCAACCAGGAGAAAACCATGAAACATGACCATTTTGTTGTTCAAAGTCCCGCCAAACCTGCCAGCCAGCTGATATTGCTGTTCCACGGCGTAGGCGATACGGCGAGAGCGATGGGCGAAATCGGCAGCTGGTTTGCTCCTGAGTTTCCCGACGCGCTAGTCGTCAGTATCAGCGGTCCGAACCAAAGCGGCGCTGGCCGTGAATGGTTCTCCGTTGCGGGAGTCACGGAAGAAAATCGCCAGCAGCGAGTGGATGCCGTGATGCCAGCCTTTATTGAAACCGTGCGTTACTGGCAGCAGCAAAGCGGCGTGCCGCCAACGGCTACCGCGCTGATCGGTTTTTCTCAGGGGACTATTATGGCGCTGGAAAGCATTAAAGCTCAGCCTGGCCTGGCGGCACGTATCATCGCTTTTAGCGGGCGTTACGCGGAGCTGCCGCAGCAGGCGTCCACCAGCACCACGATTCATCTGATTCACGGCGACAACGACAAAGTGATCCCTGCTACGCATGCGGTGGATGCTGCTGAGAAGTTACTTAGCCTGGGCGGGGACGTTACGCTGGATCTGATTGACGATCTGGGGCATGCGATCGACGACCGCAGCATGAAGGCGGCGCTGGATCATCTGCGCTACACCGTGCCGAAGCACTATTTTGATGAGGCGTTAAGCGGCGGCACGCCGAAAGATGATGATGTGATTGAACTGCTGTAAATCTTTAACCCTCACGCCGGAATCGCCCGGCGTGAGGGCTACGATCACTTCTTCTTAGGCCAGTCGTCCTCGTCATCCCACTTATCGTTAAAGTCACGATGCGGTGGAAGCTCCGGCTTGTCCGCCATGTACTTCTTCGGATCTATCCGGCTCAGGTCTTTAATGACGTTGATAAAAATCCCCAGCAATAACACCAGGACGATAATCCACCAGTAATGCGATAGCCATTCCATGCTGATACCTCTTCAGTTGACTGCCCGTCAGGCGACTAGCTGTTCCATGATGCGCTGGTACATCCGGGCCAGCAGCTGCAGGTCGGCGGCGTTTACGCATTCATTGATTTTATGAATGGTGGCATTCACCGGCCCCAGCTCAACAACCTGAGCCCCCATGCGCGCGATAAAGCGCCCGTCAGATGTACCGCCCGTGGTTAACAGCTGCGGTTTAATTTCATTATAGTGCTCAACGGCGTTCACTACCGCATCCACAAGTTTACCGCGTGACGTCAGGAACGGCAGGCCGGAAAGCCACCACTCGACGGTGTAGCGCAGTTCGTACTTATCCAGCAGGGCGATAACGCGCTGCTTGATGTCCTCATCGGTCAGTTCGGTGCTGAAGCGGAAGTTAAACTGAACGAACATGTCGCCGGGGATCACGTTGTTGCTGCCGGTACCGGCCTTAATATTGGCAATCTGCATGCTGGTGGCTGGGAAGAACGCGTTACCTTTGTCCCACTCAATTCCCGTCAGCTCTGCAAGCATTGGCGCCGCGCGGTGCACCGGGTTATCCGCCAGATGCGGGTAGGCAACGTGGCCCTGCACGCCGTGAATGGTCAGGTTGCAGGTCAGAGATCCGCGGCGGCCGTTCTTGACGACATCGCCGACGATTTCGGTACTGGACGGTTCGCCAACGAGGCAGTAGTCCAGGCGTTCGCGGCGCGCCATCAGCGCTTCAACAACCTTAACCGTGCCGTTGGTCGCGCTGGCTTCTTCGTCGGAGGTGATCAGAAATGCCAGGCGGCCTTTGTGGTTTGGATGCTGGGCGACAAAGCGCTCGGCGGCCACCACCATCGCTGCCAGCGAGCCCTTCATGTCCGCCGCGCCGCGGCCAAACAGCATGCCGTCGCGAATGGTGGGTTCAAACGGCGGGTTGATCCAGCGGTCGGCATCGCCGGACGGCACCACGTCGGTATGCCCGGCAAACGCCAGCGTTTCGCCCTGCCCACGCCAGGCCCAGAAGTTCTGGGTATCGCCAAAATCCATGTGTTCAACGGTAAAACCAATCGCCCGCAGGCGTTCAATCAGCAGCGCCTGGCAACCGGCATCATCCGGGCTCAGGGAAGGACGACGAATAAGCTGTTGCGTCAGCTCAATAACCGGGCAGGACATAAGACTATACCTCGTTGATAAACTGCTGATAGTGAGTTTCGTTGAAACCCAGCAGCATAGGCTGACCGGGCGCGCAGAGCAATGGGCGTTTAATGATTGCCGGCATCTCCAGCATCAGCGCTGCCGCGCTCTGTGCGTCTGTGATGGATGCGCGATGGGTTTCGTCCAGCTTGCGCCAGGTGGTTCCGCGCGTATTAAGCAGCGCTTCCCAGCCGAGTTCTGCGATAAACCCGTTCAGCAAGGCAGCGTCCAGCCCGTCAACGCGGTAGTCGTGAAACTGGTAATCCACGCCCTGAGCTTCCAGAAAGCGGCGCGCCTTTTTGATGGTGTCGCAGTTTTTAATGCCGTACATCGTGATCATGGTGGCGGTCGGTCCTGTTTTAATTTTTCAGAGGGCAACTATTTTGCCGCAGGTGAGGGGAATTATCGAGCCGCGATTTCAGGCTAAATCATTATTCTGCTAACAATATATTTGTGAAGGCGCTCAAGACTTCGCCGCTCAAAAAGGGTTCAATCGCAGAATATATCCGCGTATAATTGCGCCAACATCAAGAGAGGCGGTTATGATCGAGCACGAATTAGGGCAGTGGAAAGACTTCATCGAAGACATGTTGCGCAAATAAGCGTTCCGGCATAAAAAGTAACGGCGCGATATTCTGGTACTGAATACTCGGCGAACATCAGCAAAAAGGCGACCCGCATAAGGTCGCCTTTTTTGTGGCGGAGGCAGAAAGAAACTTAGTCGTGATGCTCTTTAAGTGGGAAGCGTCTGCGCACCAGCACAAAGAACTGCGGCACAAAGAAGATAGCCAGCACGGTGGCGGAGATCATCCCGCCCATTACGCCCGTACCTACCGCATGCTGGCTGCCCGAGCCTGCCCCGGTGCTGGTCGCCATCGGCAGCACGCCGAAAATAAACGCCAGGGAGGTCATCAGAATTGGGCGCAGACGCTGGCGGCAGGCCTCAAGCGTCGCGGCCACCAGATCCTGTCCCCTGGCGTTCAGATCGTTAGCAAATTCGACGATCAGAATAGCGTTCTTCGCCGAAAGCCCAATCACCGTCAGCAGCCCGACCTGGAAGTAAACGTCGTTCTCCAGGCCGCGTATCCAGGTGGCGAGTAGCGCGCCTATCACCCCAAGCGGCACGACAAGCATGACGGAGAACGGCACCGACCAGCTCTCGTACAGCGCCGCAAGGCACAGGAATACCACCAGCAGCGAGATGGCATAAAGCGCAGGTGCCTGTGCGCCCGACAGGCGTTCCTGATAAGACATGCCCGTCCACTCAAGGCCAAAGCCGTTCGGCAGCTTGCTGACCAGGTTTTCCATGATGTCCATCGCGGTACCGGTACTTAACCCCGGTGCAGCTTCACCGACAATTTCCAGCGCGGAATAGCCGTTGTAACGCTCAAGGCGAGGCGAGCCCGTTTCCCAGCGGGAGGTGGCAAAAGCAGAGAACGGCACCATGCCGCCGGTTTTATTGCGCACGTACCAGCTATTGATGTCGTCCGGCAGCATGCGGTATTTGGCTGCGGCCTGGACATAAACCTTTTTCACGCGCCCGCGATCCATAAAATCATTCACATAGCTTGAGCCCCACGCGGTTTGCAGGGTGTTGTTGATATCGTCAATGGAGACGCCCAGCGCCTGGGCTTTACGCTGGTCGATATCGATTTGCAGCTGCGGGCTGTCATCAAGGCCGTTGTGGCGTACGCGCGTGAGCTGCGGGTTGCTGCTGGCCATTTCCAGCAGCTGGTCCCGTGCCTGCATCAGCGCATCGTGCCCGGCGCCCGCGTGATCCTGAAGCTCCATATCAAAACCCGCCGCGTTGCCCAGACCGTTAATCGCCGGTGGGCTGCTGGCGATGACTCGTGCTTCTTTAATCTTGTTAAACGCTTTGGTCGCCCGCTCGATGATGGCAAACGAGCTGCCGTTTGCGCTGCGTTCGTCCCAGTCTTTCAGGCGGATAAACATACGCGCGACGTTTTGCCCGTTCCCGCCAGGCCCCGCGCCGATGGTCGAGAACACCGAAACGACGTTATCTTTCTCCTGGGTCAGGTAATAGTGCTCAACCTGCTGAACCACTTTTGTTGTCTGCTGCTGCGTTGCGCCGCTAGGGAGCTGCACGGAGGTGGTGAACACGCCCCGGTCTTCCTGCGGCAGGAACGAGGTCGGCAGCTTGAGGAACAGGAACACCATGCCGCCGAGCATCAGGGCATAAATCAGCATCCAGCGCAGGCTGCGGGCGAGGATTCTGGCCACGCCGTTCTCGTAGCGTTCGGCGCTGCGGTTAAAGGTGCGGTTAAACCAGCCGAAAAAGCCTTTCTGGCCGTGATGTTCACCTTTGTGCAGCGGCTTAAGAATGGTGGCGCACAGGGCTGGCGTGAGGATCATCGCCACCAGCACCGACAGCACCATGGCGGCGACAATCGTGACCGAGAACTGGCGGTAAATTGCGCCAGTGGTGCCGCCAAAGAAGGCCATCGGCACAAACACGGCGGACAGCACCATAGCGATGCCGACCAGCGCGCCCTGAATTTGCCCCATCGACTTGCGGGTTGCCTCCCGGGGAGAGAGACCTTCCTCGCTCATGATTCGCTCGACGTTTTCTACGACCACAATGGCGTCATCCACCAGCAGGCCGATGGCCAGCACGGTAGCAAACATCGTTAGTGTGTTAATGCTGTAGCCGAACACGTACAGCACGGCAAAGGTGCCGAGCAGAACAACCGGCACCGCAATGGTTGGGATAAGCGTAGCGCGGAAGTTTTGCAGGAACAGGTACATCACCAGGAACACCAGCAAAATCGCTTCCAGCAGCGTTTTCACCACGTCGGTAATCGAGGCTTTCACGAACGGAGACGTTTCGTAGGCGATTTTTGCCTCAAGGCCGTGCGGGAAGAACTGCGAAAGCTCTTCAATTTTAGCGCGGGCCAGCTTGTCGGTTTCCATCTCGTTGGCGCCGGAGGCAAGCTTAATGCCGAGCCCGGAAGCGGCCTGCCCGTTGTAGGTACTCAGAAAATCGTATTTTTCCGCCCCCATCTCAACGTCGGCGACATCCCCCAGCGTAACCAGCGAACCGTCCTGATTCACCCTCAGGGTAATATCTTTAAACTGCTGCGGCGTTTGCAGCAGCGACTGGGCGTTGATGGTGGCGTTTAGCGCCTGCTTGTCGAGTGCGGGAGTGCCGCCGAGCTGGCCAACGGCGATTTGCGCATTCTGGGATTTGATGGCGGTAACCACGTCCTGGGTCGTCATCTGGTAGTTAATGAGCTTGTTAGGATCCAGCCAGATGCGCATGGAATACTGCGAGCCGTAGGCGTCCACACTGCCGACGCCGTTGACGCGGCTCATCGGGTCCTGCACGTTACTGGCAACGTAGTCGGCGATGTCCTGCTTATCCATGCTGCCGTCGGTGGAAACAAAGGCCACCATCAGGATATTGGTGTCGCCGGTTTTATTCACCGTAACGCCCTGGGTCTGCACATCCTGCGGCAGTTTTCGCACCGCTGACTGCAGCTGGTTTTGCACCTGCTGTACCGCGGAGTCCGGGTCGGTGCCGGCTTTAAAGCTAAGCGTAATGGTGGCCTGACCGGCGCTGCTGCTCTGGGAGGACATGTACATCATGTTGTCCAGACCGGTCATGCTTTGCTCAATAACCTGGGTAACCGTGTTCTCCAGGGTTTGTGCGGAAGCGCCAGGGTAGTTCGCGGTGATCCTCACGTTTGGCGGCGCGAGGTCGGGATATTGCTCAACGGGAAGCGAAAAAATAGCCAACGCCCCGGTCAGGCAAAGCAAAATTGCCAGCACCCAGGCAAAAATGGGGCGAGAAATGAAAAAATTCGCCATGCGGTCAGGACCCCTTAAAAGCTTCTAATTGTTATCAATAACCGCATCACTGTAGCGTTAACCGCGTAGTCAAACGTGGAGAAATTTAGGAGATGGTGTAAATAAGCTTTGTATTTGGCAGGATTTGTAACCGTACCTTTTATTGGGTCGTTTTAACCCCTATTTTCCAAAAAAAGCACCGTGGCCGCCACGCGCGACCTGACCTGCAGCTTACGAAGCAGGTTGCGGATATGCACTTTCACCGTCTCTTCTGAAATATGCAGGCCGCTGGCGATTTGCTTATTCGACAGGCCGCGAGCCACCTCAGATAAGACGTCCAGTTCGCGCTCGGTGAGGATAGCAAAGGGATCGCCACTCTGCTGCTCGCTGCCGCGGTTAAACAGGTACTCGCGAACCTGCTCGCTGAACGCTTTTTCACCCTTCAGGCAGTGGTGAATTTCCTGCAGCAAAAGCTCCGGATCGCTATCCTTCAGCAGGTAGCCATCCGCACCGGCATCAATCAGCGTAAAGATATCGCTGCGGGCGTCGGAAACGGTGAGGATCACCACGCGAGCGCTGATGCCGTCCCGGCGCAGGGCCTTGAGCGTATCAAGGCCGCTCAGCCCTTTCATATTCAAATCAAGCAGAATGAGGTCCGGCGCCAGTCGGTTAGCTAAGCTGATGGCTTCTGCTCCGCTGCTGGCTTCGCCCGCGACGGCAAAAGTGCTGTCGAGCTCAAGAAGCTGGCGGATCCCGCGCCGCATCAGTGGATGATCGTCGACGATTAAAACCTGGTATACCGTTTTCTCTGACATTGCTAACTCCTGAATAACGCTAATTATTGTTATGGTCACCGGCGCCCGCCGGGGGAGTGGAGGTGAAATTGACCTCCACAAGCGTGCCGCCCTGCGGCGGACGGGATATAGTCAGTTCACCGCCAAGGCGACCCGCCCGTTCGTGCATAATATTCAGCCCATAGTGCCCTTCGGGCTCTTCCAGGCTGGCAATACCGTGCCCGTTATCAAACACCGAGGCGTAATGTTCGCCGCCTGCTGTCGAACGGCAAACGATCTCAATGCGGCCCGCATTCGCGTGTTTAATTGCGTTGAGTACCGCCTCGCGGATGATTTGCAGCAGGTGTATTTGCTGAGAAGCATCCAGCGCCTGAGTCGGCATGCTGCATGCCAGGCTTATCTCCGCCGGGGTTTGTTCGCGCAGCGGCTCAAGCAATTCCTGCAGCGCTGCCGGAAGATCGGCCTGCTGCAGCGTCAGGCGGAAGGTGGTCAGCAGTTCGCGCAGCTGGCGGTAAGCGTCGTTTAGCGCCTGGGAAAAGTCCCCGACAATGCGCTGAGCGGGCTGGTTGTCTTCCGGTACCGCGCGTTTTAGCAGCGTGAGCTGGATACGAAGATAAGAGAGTACCTGAGCCAGCGAGTCATGCAGCTCCCGGGCGATGGTGGCCCGTTCTTCTATCAGCAGCAGCTGCTGGTAGTGCTTCTGCGCCTGGTTATAGTAAACGCCTCTTCCCAGCATGGTTGCCACGCTTTCCATTAATTGCGGGGAGGGCGCCTCACTGTGAGACTGCCAGCGCAGCGTGCCGAGCGCGCTGTCCTGCTGAACCAGCGGCAGGGAATGCCATTTTGCTTCCACCACCGGTGAGCCCTCCGTCAGGCACCAGTTCTCCCCGACCTGCATTTCCAGCGCGCTAACCGCCTCGTGCTGGTGGATAATTTTCAGAATCTGTACGAAGCAATCGCGGTTGATGGTGCTGACGTTCAGCGCCTGCGAGCAGCGGTAAAGCACCTCAAGCATCCGGTTGGCTTCCTGCAGCCGCAGGGTCTTTTGCTCTACCTGATGTTCTAATGAACGATAGAGCTTTTGCAACTCATCCGCCATACGGATAAAAGCCTGCGCCAGCGAACCCAGCTCGTTGGGCAATGAGCGATCGAGATCTGGCCGCGTAAACTCGCCGCGCTCAATGGCTTTACTGGCTTCCACCATCGTATTCAGCGGCGTGACGACCTGCTGGCGGATACGGCGCAAGGTGAAGAACACCAGGGTAAAAATCGCAATAAAGCCGACCACAGAAACCGCAACCACCTGCATCATTTTTCGCTCGGCGTAGTGCTGTAGCGCCAGCACGAACAGATCGATTTGTCCAACGTAGGCCGCGATGTTATAGCGGTACCAGTCGACGTCTTCGCTGATAATATGCCGCTGCATCTGCTGCCAGGCACGCTGCAGCGAATGGTAGCGGGTCTTCACCTCATCGGGGACCCAGAAGCGGTTCAGCTGCTGTAACGTTGGAGAGTCCAGCGACTGCTGGTACTGCCGTAAATGCGCGGAAATTGCCTTAGGGTCGCCCTGCAGGTCGTAGCCAAGACGGTAGCTCTGCATGCGCAGGGAACCCGCGATATTGACCGCCTCTGCATCTTTGAGACTGCTGGCGAGCGTCAGCATCGCGATGCCCGTTGAGAGCAGCGATAGCAGGACAATCGAAAAGAAAGCGCGAGCGAGGCTGGTGGAAACCGAGCGTTTGACTGTCACTGCGCAATAACCCCTGAAAGCTTATGGTGTGGCGAAACCTACCAGAATCTGCCCTGTAGGCAAACGACAGACTGTGACTTTTTCGTCCTGGCGCTAAAAATGCTGCCTCATTTAACGCTAGCTTTGCCGCAGCATAACGCTCTCCTTACATCTGGCTGGCTGCACCTTATTGCGCCTAAACCGCCGCCTCTTTGATCCGACAACGGCATTTACCCCTTTAGGGGGATGCTTTTGTAACCCCTCGTCACCTACCTTAGGCACGGTATAAAACCGCAGTGAATTTGCGGATAAAAAGAAGAACGTTTTTACCCGGTGGTGACCACGCCGGGCATTTTGAGCAAGGATCTGCCCAATGGCTAAACTGACCCGCCGCGGCCTGCTGACAGGGGGCTGGCACAGCGCTACCCCTGCAATTCGCCCTCCTTGGAGCGGCGATGAAACGCATTTTCTGCTGGACTGTACGCGCTGCGATACCTGCGTTACCGCTTGTCAAAGTCGGGTGCTTCGCCGAGGCCAGGGCGGCTACCCTGAAATCGACTTTAGTCGGGGTGAGTGTACGTTCTGCTACGCGTGCGCTGAGGCCTGTCCTCAGCCGATTTTTGCGCCGCAATCCGCTCAACCCTGGTCACTCACTTTACAGCTTGCCGAAACCTGTCTTGCCTGGCACCAGGTGGAATGCCGCAGCTGTGAAGATGCCTGCGAGCCGCAGGCGATTCGGTTTTTACCCACTCTTCAGGACGTTTCCCGTCCACAGATTTCTTCGTCTGCCTGTCACGGCTGCGGCGCTTGCGTTGCCGGCTGCCCGACGTCAGCCATAACCCTGAGGCCACAAGATGCACACTGACTGGCACGTATGTGGCCTGGTGGTTCAGGCCAAACCTGAACACGCTGCCGCCGTACGCAGCGAGATTAATGCCCTGCCCGGCAGCGAAGTTGCGGTTGATGATATCGACAGCGGCAAGCTTGCGGTGGTTATCGAGGCAGCCGAGAGCAGCACGCTGCTCGAACAAATTGAGCGGGCGCGCAATATTTCC
>DWAA01000114.1:0-12507 GCA_018237865.1 Styx infernalis | reverse complement strand
CTGGCGAGCGGCGGGAAGAGCTTTGTGAAAGGGCTGCTGACGAACCTGGCTAACCCAAAAGCGATTATCTACTTCGGCAGCGTATTTTCGCTGTTTGTTGGCGACAATGTGGGCAGTGCCGAACGCTGGGGCCTGTTTGTGCTGATCGCGATTGAAACCTTCGCCTGGTTCACCCTCGTGGCGAGCCTGTTTGCCCTACCGAAAATGCGTCGCGGCTATCAGCGCCTCGCCAAATGGATCGACGGCATGGCGGGCGCTCTGTTCACCGGCTTTGGTATTCACCTGATCATCTCCCGATAATCAGGCCTGGCGCGCTCCGGCAAGCAGCGCGCCAACCAGCATAAACAGCGAACCGAAGATCCGGTTCAACGCTTTCATCTGGCGCGGTCCTTTAATCCAGGCGGCAATGCGTTTTGCCAGGGTCGCATAGCCAATCATCACGATGATATCCACTACCACCGTTGTTATGCCGAGTACGACGTACTGCATCGCCTGGGGCTGATGAGGCACGATAAACTGCGGGAACAGTGCGGCCAGAAACACGATGCTCTTGGGGTTTGTCAGGTTAACGAACACGGCCCGCTTAAACAGTTTGCTGCGCGGCTGGGTGGTTGCCAGCGTGTTCAAATCAAGCGCACCGGCCGCTCTCCATTGTTGGATCCCCAACCAGATAAGATAGGCGACGCCCGCCCATTTAAGCACTTCGAAGGCAAACAGCGAGCGCGAGAACAGCGCCCCAAGGCCAACACCAACCAGCACAATATGCAGCGCCAGCCCGGTTTGCAGCCCGGTAATCGAAGCTGCCGCGCCGCGATAGCCGTGGCTAATGGCAGTGGTCATGGTATTGATGGCTCCGGAGCCGGGGGAAAGGCTGAGGATTATTGTGGTTAGCAGATAGGTAAACCACCACTCGAAGGTCATGCGAAACTCCCTGAACGCGCACTTTTATGCCACAATACGCTATTGTTGATAAGCGTGCCACGGGCCATAAAAAGACCACAGATACCTGATGCCGACCCCTATGTCTCAGCATAAAAATGGATGGTTAGAACGGGAAGGCGCATTTGCTGCTTTTGCTACAGGTCCGCTAACGGACTTCTGGCGCAGGCGGGAAGAGCGCGAATTCACCGGCGTGGATGACGTACCGGTGCGCTACGTTCGCTTCTGCTCACCGCAGCACGATCGCGTGATCGTTGTCTGTCCTGGCAGAATAGAAAGCTATGTGAAATATGCTGAGCTGGCCTATGACCTGTTCAACAGCGGGTTTGATGTCCTGATAATCGACCACCGCGGTCAGGGGCGTTCAGGGAGGATGCTGTCGGATACTCACCGTGGCCACGTCGTTAATTTTAACGATTATGTCGAAGATTTTAACCGCTTTTACCAGCAGGAAGTGGCGTCGGGACACTGGCGTAAACGTTATCTGCTGGCCCATTCGATGGGCGGCGCGATTGCCGCATTATGGCTACAGCAAGCACCGGCCGCTTTCGATGCGGTCGCGCTTTGCGCGCCGATGTTTGGCATTACGCTACGCTGGCCGGAATGGATGGTACGCCACATTCTTGACTGGGCCGAAGGGCATCCACGTATTCGGGAAGGATACGCCATTGGGACAGGCCGCTGGCGCGCATTGCCGTTTAGCGTTAACGTCCTGACCCACAGTGAAGAGCGGTACCGCCGTAGCCTGCGTTTTTATGCTGATGAGCCAGCATTGCGGGTGGGCGGGCCAACGTTCCATTGGGTACGCGAAGGGATCCTCGCCGGAGAAAAGGTGTTAGCAGGAGCCACTGCCATCACCACGCCGATCTTTTTACTCCAGGCAGAAGAGGAGCGGGTGGTCGATAACCGCGCGCACCAGCGATTCTGCGAAATTATGGCCGCGGCGGGCCACCCTTGTGAGGGGGAAACACCTTACGTTATTGAAGGCGCGTATCACGAGATCCTGTTTGAGAAGGACGCCATGCGTGCCAGAGCCTTGTCTGCCGTGCTTGAATTTTTCTACCGGCATAACTGATTGAATATATCTCTCCAGAGGATACCTATGTACCACGTCGTTGCTTCAGATTTAGATGGCACCTTGCTGTCTCCCGATCATTTCCTCTCCGCTTATGCGAAAGAAACGTTAAAACTGCTCACCGCTGAAGGCGTTAACTTTGTTTTTGCTACCGGTCGTCACCATATCGACGTGGCGCAAATCCGTGATAACCTTGAGATCAAAGCGTACATGATCACCTCTAACGGGGCGCGCGTGCACGATACCGACGGCAACCTGTTCTTCTCTCACGATCTTGACCACGATATCGCTCAGGACTTGTTCGGCGTGGTGCACAACAACCCCGACATCGTGACCAACGTCTATAAGGGCGACGAGTGGTTTATGAACCGCCACCGCCCGGAAGAAATGAAGTATTTTCAGGAAGCTAAATTCAGCTACACCCTGTTTGAGCCGGGCCTGCTGGAAGCCGATAGCATTAGCAAGGTGTTCTTCACCTGCGACGACCATGACACGCTGTTGCCGCTTGAGCAGGCGATCAACGCCCGCTGGGGGGACCGCGTTAACGTAAGCTTCTCCACGCTGACCTGTCTGGAAGTGATGGCGGGGGGCGTTTCCAAAGGGCACGCGCTGGAAGCGGTGTCAAAAGCGATGGGCTACAGCCTGAAAGAGTGCATCGCCTTCGGCGACGGCATGAACGATGCTGAGATGCTCAGCATGGCCGGTAAGGGCTGCATTATGGGTAACGCTCACCAGCGCCTGAAAGATCTGTTGCCGGAGCTTGAAGTGATTGGCACCAACGGCGATAACGCCGTACCGCACTACTTGCGCAGGCTGTTCCTTAACGCTGAATAACAGGCAAAACGGCGTGTGGTTTATTAATGACCACTCGTCAACTAAATAGTTAAGCCGATGTAACGCCCGCTGGGTACAATGGCGCAATCTTGTTCGTTACGGACTGCACATTTTGCCATTACTCATCATTACCACCATTCTGTGGGCCTTCTCTTTTAGCCTGATTGGGGAATACCTCGCCGGGCATGTAGACAGCTATTTCTCAGTGCTGATGCGCATCGGCCTGGCTGCGCTGGTGTTTCTGCCATTTCTGCGCTTCAAGGGCTACCGGCTGAAAACCCTGCTGCTGTATATGCTGGTGGGGGCGCTGCAGCTCGGCGTGATGTACCTGTTCAGCTTCCGTGCCTATCTCTACCTTACGGTATCCGAATTCCTGCTGTTCACGGTAATGACGCCGCTGTACGTCACGCTTATCTACGATTTGCTGAGCGGCAATAAACTGCGCTGGGGCTATGCGCTGAGCGCGGGGCTGGCAGTTATCGGCGCGGCGATTATTCGCTACGACAAAGTTAGCGATCATTTCTGGATAGGTCTGCTGCTGGTACAGGGGGCTAATATCTGCTTTGCCATCGGCATGGTGGGCTACAAGCGGCTGATGGAAACTCACCCTATGCCGCAGCACTGCGCGTTTTCGTGGTTTTATCTGGGGGCGTTCATTGTCGCCGTTGTTGCCTGGTTTGCGCTTGGCAATCCACAGAACCTGCCCACCACCACGCTACAGTGGGGGATTCTGGTCTGGCTTGGCGTCGTGGCTTCCGGCCTGGGCTATTTTATGTGGAACTATGGCGCCACTCAGGTGGACGCCGGTACGCTCGGCATCATGAATAACGTCCACGTGCCTGCCGGGCTGCTGGTTAACCTCGCAATCTGGCAGGAGCAGCCCCACTGGCCGAGCTTTATTATTGGGGGAGCGGTGATAATGGCCTCGCTGTGGGTACATCGCCGTTGGGTCGCTCCGCGTTCTTCACAAACGGTAAATGGTCGCAGGCATGCTGGCGCGTCGAGCGAATAAACGCTTCGGTCACCGGCTGGCGCTGTTCGCCGTCACGCACCGCGGCGTAAAGGCGGCTCCATAAACCTTCACCCAGGGTTCTGGTGACAATCAGGCCCTGGTGCTCAAAGCTTTCCACTACCCAATGCGGCAGGGCGGCAATGCCCATCCGCGCCGACACCATCTGAATCAGCAGCAGCGTGTTATCCACGTTTTTCAGTGACGGGCTAACCCCCGCGGGCTGCAGAAAATGACGCCAGATATCCATGCGTTCGCGCTGTACCGGGTAGATGAGCAGCGTCTCAAGGGTTAAATCCTCAGGTTCAATGCTCTCTTTCTTCGCCAGCGGGTGGTCGGTCGCCATCACGAGGC
Organism: Styx infernalis; assembly: GCA_018237865.1. Classification (NCBI taxonomy): domain Eukaryota; kingdom Metazoa; phylum Arthropoda; class Insecta; order Lepidoptera; family Riodinidae; genus Styx; species Styx infernalis. The sequence continues at coordinate 8,296 of DWAA01000114.1, read as the reverse complement.
GTACTTCAAAATCAAACATCGGCGAATAATGTAGCCCGCTGCGCGGCAGAATATCGGAAGTCAGTACGATATCCAGTTCACCCTGCTGCAGCGCAGGCTGAGGGTCAAACGTGACGCCGGATTTAAAGTCCATCTCTACCTGTGGCCAGTGCTGGCGGAATGTTTCCAGCGCAGGCGTCAGCCACTGGATGCAGCTGTGGCATTCAATCGCAATGCGCAGCCGGGTCTGGTGCGGCTCATTACAGGCCTGCAGCGCACGGCCAATCTGCGGTAGCACCTGCTCAGCAAGCTGCAGCAGGATCTCCCCCTGCGGCGTGAAGCGAAGCGGCTGACTTTTACGGATAAACAAGCGGAAGCCGAGCCGCTGCTCCAGATCGCTGAACTGGTGGGAGAGGGCCGACTGAGTCTGATGCAGGGCGGCGGCGGCGGCGGCCAGCGAGCCGCTGTGTCGTAACGCTTGCAGCGTCCGCAGGTGTTTAATCTCGATCATGAAAGTCCTTCACTTCGCCATGAACAAATTGCGCTTGAGGAATATACAGTACCTGCGGATTATAGCGGTGTAAACATCTGGACGTCTAAATCCAGCGTCTTTCGAATTTATGGCGCGTTGGTTTCACTCACTTATACCGGTCACTTACTTATGTAAGTTCCCGGTGATAAGCGAGCTTACCGCCTTCCCTAAATCCGAAATCCATCTGGATTAAGCTTATAAAATAAAGAGGCGATAATATGACAATCCATAATCACACCCTGGGGTTCCCTCGCGTCGGCCTTAAGCGCGAGTTGAAAAAAGCACAGGAAAGCTACTGGGCAGGGAATACCTCCCGTGAAGAATTACTGGCGGTTGGCCGCGAACTGCGCGCCCGCCACTGGGATCAACAAAAACAGGCAGGCGTTGAACTGCTGCCGGTGGGCGACTTTGCCTGGTACGACCATGTTCTGACCACCAGCCTGCTGCTCGGTAACGTGCCGGCTCGTCATCAGAACAAAGACGGCAGCGTCGATATTGATACGCTGTTCCGCATCGGCCGTGGCCGTGCGCCAACCGGTGAACCCGCCGCCGCCGCAGAAATGACCAAATGGTTCAATACTAACTACCACTACATGGTGCCGGAATTCACTAAGAGCCAGCAGTTCAAACTGACCTGGACTCAGCTGCTTGAAGAAGTGGATGAAGCCCTGGCGTTGGGCCATAAAGTGAAACCTGTGCTGCTGGGTCCGGTGACTTACCTGTGGCTGGGCAAAGTGAAAGGCGAACAGTTTGACCGCCTGAGCCTGCTGAAAGAGATTCTGCCGGTGTACCAGCAGGTACTGGCCGAGCTGGCAAAACGCGGCGTTGAGTGGGTACAAATCGACGAGCCTGCGCTGGTGCTGGAGCTGCCAAAAGCGTGGCTCGATGCGTTCAAACTGGCTTACGACGCTTTGACCGGCCAGGTTAAGCTGCTGCTCACCACCTACTTCGAAGGCGTGGGGCCAAATCTGGATACTATCACCGCGCTGCCGGTGCAGGGACTGCACGTAGACTTTGTTCACGGCAAAGATGATGTGAAAGAGATTCATCAGAAACTGCCTGCCCACTGGCTGCTGTCTGCTGGCGTGATCAACGGCCGAAACGTCTGGCGAGCCGATCTGACGGAGAAATACGCTCAGCTGAAAGGCCTGGTGGGTAAACGTGAACTGTGGGTTGCCTCTTCCTGCTCCCTGCTGCACAGCCCAATCGATCTGAGCGTAGAGACTCGCCTGGATGCGGAAGTTAAAAGCTGGTTTGCCTTCGCTCTGCAGAAGTGTGCCGAGCTGTCCTTACTGACCGAAGCGCTGAACAGCGGCGATACGGCGAAGATTGCTGATTGGAGTGCGCCGATCCAGGCTCGGCGTCAGTCTAAGCGCGTTCACAACGCCGCCGTGGGCGAACGGCTGGCAAAAATTACCGCGCAGGACAGCCAGCGCCAGAATTCCTATACCGTGCGTGCTGCGGCGCAGCGTGAACGCTTTAACCTGCCAGCATGGCCAACGACAACTATCGGCTCCTTCCCGCAAACGACCGAGATTCGCGGCCTGCGTCTGGACTTCAAGAAAGGAAAGCTGGACGCCAACAACTATCGTACCGGCATTGCCGGACACATTAAGCAGGCGATTGCCGAGCAGGAGCGCCTGGGCCTGGACGTGCTGGTGCACGGTGAAGCCGAGCGTAACGACATGGTTGAGTACTTCGGCGAGCATCTGGACGGCTTCGTGTTTACGCAGAATGGCTGGGTGCAGAGCTACGGTTCCCGCTGCGTTAAGCCACCGATTGTTATCGGCGACATCAGCCGCCCTGAGCCCATCACCGTTGAATGGGCGAAATACGCGCAGTCCCTGACCGACAAACCGGTGAAAGGCATGCTGACGGGCCCGGTAACGATCCTCTGCTGGTCCTTCCCGCGCGAGGATGTTTCCCGCGAGACTATCGCGAAGCAGATTGCGCTGGCCCTGCGTGATGAAGTGGCCGATCTGGAAGCCGCAGGTATCGGCATCATTCAGATTGATGAGCCGGCTCTGCGTGAAGGCTTACCGCTGCGTCAGTCTGACTGGCAGGCTTATCTGGCGTGGGGCGTGGAAGCTTTCCGCCTTAACGCCGCCGTAGTGCGTGATGACACTCAGATCCATACCCATATGTGTTATTGCGAGTTCAATGACATCATGGACTCTATTGCGGCGCTGGATGCGGACGTGATAACCATCGAGACTTCTCGTTCCGACATGGATCTGCTGGAGTCCTTTAAAGAGTTCGAATACCCGAACGAAATCGGGCCGGGCGTGTACGACATTCACTCTCCAAACGTTCCGGATGTGGAATGGATTGAAGCGCTGCTGAAAAAAGCGGCAGAGTCCGTACCGGAAGAGCGCCTGTGGGTTAATCCGGACTGCGGCCTGAAAACCCGTGGTTGGCCAGAAACTCGCGCGGCGCTGGCAAACATGGTGCAAGCGGCGCAAAACCTGCGTAGCGCTTAATCACAATGACGGAGGCGATAGCCTCCGTTCCTTTTTGCATATTCAAACTCGCCCTCTTGCATCGTTCTCATTGTTCATGCGTGCCTGATACCAGGAATAATGCCTTTACCTTTTTCTGAAAGTCTTTCTTTCTCCCATATTCATCTTGTCACGCTAAATTTGTTCCTGCGAAGCTTACTGCGCTGTTTGTCTCATTTTTTGTGAAATAAAAGGATACTTATGAAGCAATTAAGCGGTGAAAGCTGGGTCAGTCAATTTCAGGGAAGCAGTGACACGCAAACCTTGAGTCCAATATTCCGGGGGAACGTTGACGGCTTTTTGAAAAGTCTTAAAGATGCTGGCGTCAGGATAACCATTTCGGCGACATTACGCCCGCCGGAAAGGGCATATTTAATGCACTGGTGCTGGAAGCTGGCGCGAGGATTGGTTGAGCCAGCCAATATTCCTGAAAAGTCGGGTGTCAATATTGAGTGGGTGCATAAAGGCGTGGAAGGAAAACCAGACAGAAGCAAAAGTATCAATGCGGCAAAAGCGATGGTTCGCGCCTACGGGATGTCTAATCTCAATGTGGCTCCGGCGTTGAGAAGCCAACATACGGAAGGCAATGCCATTGATATGACGCTGTCGTGGATGGGCAATCTGGAAATAAAGGATAATAAAGGTGAGAGTGTTATTATCAAAACGATGCCCCGTGATGGCATGAATGCTCAATTACATGAAGTGGGGAAAAGCTTTGATGTGATAAAATACCACGGCGGTGCTAACGATAAACCTCATTGGTCAACGGACGGTCGATAAAATGAATAAAAGCCTGATTTTTTGTTCGCTATTCTTTTTGGTTTCCTGCGCGCAAGCTGCGGATAAATACCCAAAAGACGTTACTGAGTTTCTGATAAATGCGGATGATTGCCAGCATTTATCAGGTGAATGGGATTCGAGCTTACCAAAAGGGCAACAAAAGGATATTGAAAAACAGGTTAATGTTATCTGCGGTAAAGCGAAATCTCAGCAGGATGCTTTAAGAACTCGCTATCATAATGAAAAAAGTATTCTTGACGCGATTAATGAATACGATTTTTAGATTCCAGTGACACAGCGGGCAGCGACAAACTGCCCGTTGTCGTATAGAGGTCAGGCATCAGGCTGACTTTATTTCCTTACCCCATACCGCTTAAACCACGCCAGCATCCTTTCCCAGCCGTCTTTCGCCGACTCTTCATGGTAGCCCGGACGGTAGTCTGCGTTAAAAGCATGTCCGGCTTCCGGGTAGACAATGATTTCCGCATTGGCATTTGCCGCTCGCAGCGACTGACGCATCGTCTCGACGCTTTCCTGAGATATCCCGGTATCCTGGCCGCCATAAAGGCCGAGCACCGGCGCATTAAGGTTGACGGCGATATCTACGGGATGATGAGGAGAGTTCAAGGTTTTGTCTCCCACCAGCTTGCCATACCACGCCACCGCGGCTTTAAGCTGTGGATTGTGCGCGGCATACAGCCATGCAATACGTCCGCCCCAGCAAAAACCGGTCACCATCAGACGGTGTGCGTCACCGCCGTTGCGTGAGGCCCAGCTGGCAACATGGTCAAGGTCGCCCAGCACCTGATTGTCCGGGACTTTTGAAACCAGGCCGCTCAGCAGCGTCGGGATATCGGCGAAGTCACCCGGTTCACCCTGACGAAAATAAAGTTCTGGAGCGATGGCCAGGTATCCTTCAAGCGCCAGACGACGGCAAAGATCGCGGATATGCTCGTGAACGCCAAAAATCTCCTGAATAACGATAACCACAGGGAACGGCCCATCGATATTTTTAGGTCTGGCATGATAAGCGGGCATATTGTCGCCCTGGCTTGGAATCGATGTTTCCCCGGAAACGATGGCATCGTCCGGTGTTAATACGACGGTGGAGGCGATAGGGGAAGCCGCCGGTGCGAAGCCTTCGCCCGGTGTGTTATGTGTTGTTTGCTTTTGTTTCATGGTTTTCTCCGAACCAGCATTAGCGCAGTGTGATAACTATAGCCAGGATTAGTAGCAAATCTGGTCGGCAAAAAACGCAGCGAGAGTTCAAAAAATAGCCCGATAGATTCTTATGTGTGACTCTGATCACTTATGTGAATACAAATAATGTAATTTGTTTCATTCAAAGTGAGCGTCATCACGAAATTATGCTCAGGGGTTCTGTAAAGTGTCGCTTTGCTTCTCCTGAAACCTACTCAACAGAGGAGTCTGTTATGTCCAAGTCTGATGTTTTCCATCTCGGCCTCACTAAAAATGACCTGCAAGGGGCTACGCTCGCCATCGTCCCTGGCGATCCTGAGCGTGTGGAAAAAATCGCCGCGCTGATGGACAAGCCGGTTAAGCTGGCTTCCCATCGTGAATTCACCTCCTGGTGCGCTGAGCTGGACGGTAAGCCGGTTATCATCTGCTCTACCGGGATCGGCGGCCCTTCTACCTCTATTGCGGTTGAAGAACTGGCGCAGCTTGGCATCCGTACTTTCCTGCGCGTCGGGACGACCGGTGCGATTCAGCCGAACATCAACGTGGGCGACGTGCTGGTGACTACCGCATCCGTTCGTCTTGACGGTGCCAGCCTGCACTTTGCGCCAATGGAATATCCGGCTGTGGCAGACTTTGCTTGTACCACCGCGCTGGTTGAAGCGGCAAAAGCCGTGGGCGCAACGACCCACATTGGCGTGACCGCGTCTTCAGACACCTTCTACCCGGGGCAGGAGCGTTACGATACGCTGTCCGGCCGCGTCGTTAGCCGCTTTAAAGGCTCGATGAAAGAGTGGCAGGAAATGGGCGTGATGAACTATGAAATGGAATCCGCCACGCTGCTGACCATGTGCTCCAGCCAGGGGCTGCGTGCGGGTATGGTTGCCGGGGTTATCGTGAACCGTACTCAGCAAGAGATCCCTAATGCTGAAACCATGAAGAAAACGGAAAGCCACGCGGTGAAAATCGTGGTCGAGGCGGCTCGTCGCCTGCTGTAGTGTTGTTTTTCAGCTCATAAGGCCGGCGCTCGCCGGCTTTTTTTATGCTTTGCGTAGCGCCTTCCGGAAAATCCCTTTTCATCTGGACATTTATACAGCAGAATTTTATCTTGCAGCTGTTGGCATTGTTATGGGGGAAGCATGGATATTTCACTGTTGTTTGGGCTGGGCATTGGGCTGTTGGGCATATTGACAGGTTGGCTTATCGCCAGCCTGCGTGCGGCTCAGCGGCAGGCGGCTTTGCACGAAGAACAGCGTGAAATATACGGAGAACTAGCCGCCGCACGGCAGGAGCTTCAGCAAAGCCAGCACTGGCGGGAAGAGTGCGAACAGCTTAACCGTGAAGTCCGCGCCCAGATGGAAATCAACAGCGGGCAGGAAGCGGATATCCGTGAACTGACCACTCTGCTGGAGCAAACCCGGCTCAACGCCGAAGACAAACACCGTCAAATGCTTAACAGCGAGCAGCGCCTGAACGAACAGTTTGAGAATCTGGCAAACCGCATTTTTGAGCAGAGCGGGCGCAAGGTAGAAGAGCAGAACCGCCAAAGCCTGAATGTCCTCCTTTCGCCGCTTCGCGAACAGCTGGACGGCTTCCGCCGCCAGGTTCAGGAAAGTTTTGGCCAGGATGCACGCGAACGCCATACGCTGACGCACGAAATCCGTAATCTCCAGCAGCTCAACGCCCACATGGCACAGGAGGCGCTGAACCTCACCAAAGCGCTGAAAGGCGACAACAAAACCCAGGGTAACTGGGGCGAAGTAGTGTTAACCCGCGTACTTGAAGCCTCCGGCCTGCGTGAAGGTCATGAATACCAGACCCAGGTGAACATCCAGCTTGAGAACAACAGCCGCATGCAGCCGGACGTTATTGTTCGCCTGCCGCAGGGCAAAGACGTAGTTATCGACGCAAAAATGACGCTGGTGGCTTATGAGCGCTACTTCAACGGTGAAGATGAACTCACGCGTGAAATCGCGCTGAATGAGCATATCGCCGCCATCCGCAGCCATATTCGCCTTCTGGGCCGTAAGGATTACCAGCAGCTGCCGGGGCTGCGTTCCCTGGACTACGTGTTGATGTTTATCCCGGTTGAACCCGCTTTCTTGCTGGCCATAGACCGCCAGCCTGAGCTGATTAGCGAGGCGCTAAGAAATAACATTATGCTGGTCAGCCCAACGACGCTGCTGGTGGCGCTCCGTACCATTGCCAATTTATGGCGCTATGAACATCAAAGCCGTAATGCTCAGCAAATCGCCGATCGCGCCGGGCGGCTGTACGACAAAATGCGCCTGTTTGTGGACGATATGTCCGCGATTGGCCAAAGTCTCGATAAGGCGCAAGATAACTACCGCCAGGCGATGAAAAAGCTCTCGTCCGGGCGTGGGAATATCCTCGTTCAGGCAGAGGCATTTCGCGCACTTGGCGTAGAAGTGAAGCGGGAGATTAATCCCGATCTGGCCGAACACGCTCGCCAGGAGGATGAAGATGACTCCGCGAGGCTGGGTCTTGAAGATGAAGAATCTACAAGAGGGTCCAATGAATTGTGTTCGCAACGCTCAGCAGAAGGGCGTTGAACTGAGGTGGCGTTGCACGGTTGAATCATAGGGCTTTCGCGCCCATTCTGTTACACTTCCCGAACATTTTCTTGATTAAGCAGGCATTGAGATGGTTGATGAATCCCAGGAGTCCGGATCCCAGGAAACAACGCACTTTGGCTTCCGTACCGTAGCTAAAGAGCAGAAGGTCGATATGGTGGCGAACGTGTTCCACTCCGTTGCGGCGAAATACGACGTAATGAACGACCTGATGTCATTTGGTATCCACCGGTTGTGGAAACGTTACACGATTGACTGTAGCGGCGTACGTCGCGGCCAGCGCGTGCTGGACCTTGCGGGCGGCACGGGCGATCTGACGGCGAAATTCTCTCGCCTGGTCGGTGAAACGGGTGAAGTGGTGCTGGCAGACATCAATGACTCAATGCTGAAAATGGGGCGCGAAAAGCTACGCAACATCGGCATTGTTGGGAACGTGAGATACGTACAGGCCAACGCCGAAGCGCTGCCGTTCCCGGATAATACCTTCGACTGCATCACCATCTCCTTTGGTCTGCGCAACGTTACCGATAAAGACGCAGCGCTGCGCTCCATGTTCCGCGTCCTCAAACCGGGCGGCCGCCTGCTGGTGCTTGAGTTTTCTAAACCGGCATTTGAGCCGCTGAACAAAGCCTACGACGCATACTCCTTCCACATCCTGCCGCGTATTGGTGAGATGGTGGCCCAGGATGGCGAAAGCTACCGCTACCTGGCCGAAT
>DWAA01000113.1:0-12513 GCA_018237865.1 Styx infernalis | reverse complement strand
AACTTTTATTATATTTTTATTTTATTTTAACTCTTTATGGCACACCATGACAAAAAAAATACAAACAAAACATAAAATTAAAGTACAAGTATATGATTTCTATTACATTTAAGAGACTTTATCCATGGAAGATATACCATATGTACTGAATCAAAAAACTGGCATCTAATAGCGTTAATTGATTCTCTATTCCTAAATATATTTTAGGTTTTAAGCGAAGGATATGAAATAACCATAAACAACTATAAAACGTTGTTTTATGTGGAGTTTAATCGATGTTGCTTATTGGCGCTAAAGAACTATTTGCTGAAGTTACAAGTATTTTAATCCATTTCCTGGGAATTCTTTGAAACTTCGTGATAAAATGTCACCTACGTATTAATTATTTAGCCTAGGACTCGTTCTATTTGTGATTCAAATGTAAGGTGCATATCTATTCAAAAATTCGTTAAGGGTAAATTTATAATTCTGGCATAAAAAGGTTGCAAACAGACGGTTCGCAAATGAAAACCAAATTTAATTTTAATGAGTTTAGCGGGTTTTTTAACGTATTTAGGTATTTGTTTAGTTTACTAAAAGTTTTAGTAGTTATGGACCATATCATCTCATACTAGTAGACGAATTGTCACGATATTTATTTATTAATTAACAAACTGCGTTTGTTAATTAACATAATCCTGTCAAAAAACATTTATCTGGCAAAAGACTTAATGCTATTTTCTGAAGCACATGCAACGTGATTCATGCAATAGGGGTGGAAAAACGATTGCATATAAATGAAGTAGGGCTCGATAGCGGATATGGGATAGTGATATTGCTCGCGCGGTGGTTAAACTTCCAATAATCCACATGATATTAGACCTAACACACGAGCTTGTTTTGGAGGCAGTGCAGTTGCGATATTTATTACTCTCTATAGTACTGACTTCTTTCCAGGGGAAAATAGGTTTTAGTATTATATCTTAAAATGTACCCCATGTTAATCGAATGTAAAATTTTATTCAAATTTGTTGAGCGGGTTTGGTAAAAAATACATGCAATGAAAACTAACTTATACAAGGTTGAATTCGCAAAATCATTTTAATAAATAGTGACGCGTCTATTGCTACGCCTTAAAAAAAGTGTAATTAGCGCGCACAGAGGAACGTTTACATGTTAGGTACTCATAAATATTTGTTATATTTACCTATTAGAGAGTTAAAAATAACAATAATCATGAGTAGCAAACACTTACTTACTTTACTACTTTTTCGTTGGAATATCTAGATTCCAACGAAAGTGCTAAAGTAACGTCAAGTTAGATTTAAGAATTGTGACATCGTCATGTTAGATATAAGTGTACAATAGTCTACAATAGTGTAGGGGGAAATGTAAACAAAACATGGACAGTTTATCGGTTGGTGGTTGAGGTCGTCGCTAGAAACTTTAAGAAAACCTTTATCATAAATATATTTTTAGCATTTTGTCATATTTATTATTTGAAGTACATTGATTCGATTTATTATTCGAATTCACTCATTTTTGTTACAGGAAACGAAGTGTTACAGCACTTCAGTACATGAAGTTCGACCTCATTTCCGCCATGTTCCGCGAGTGTGTCGGTAGAAAATCACTCCGTGTGTCCCCGTTTTCAATGATCTCAGGTGTGGCTGAGCATAGGGTGACATATTTAGTCTGTGTGGAATATAAAGTACGAGTTCCTGGTGTTACAATGTTTCTCTACACGATATCGAGCTTATCTCGATATATATCGAGAAACATTTTACAAGCTTATGAGCTTTATATTTTTATATGTTTCTTATTATCTAAATTGCGGGCGCACCTTTGCGTATACAATAACGTTTCGTTATCATACAAAAAAGTAAAAATATACGAAAGTTTTATAGGTGAGTCTAGTGGGTTTTAATAAAAATATGGAGGTTTTATGTTTAAGTTCTTATCGTATAATATTTATTTATTTAAAATGTAGGCACGGCTTTCACACACTTTCGCTTAGCAATTAAGGTGAGGTAAATGTTTAAATAGATAATAGGTCTGAATGGGAAGATAGTGTAAATATACTGTTCATACGTAAAGAGTAGCAAAAGTGATATGCTGGCTGGTGACGGATATGGAGAGTAAAGCTTTCATTTGAAAGTCTCTAAGGCGTATCAAATCGGAAATACTTCTAGCGTCAGCTTACTCTTCCTACTGTCTATCGAAATAATAAGTGTAAATTATCAAAAATAAGTATACAGCAAGCCGACTTAGAAAAATAATCAAATAACACATCTAAGGTAATAAGCATAAGTTAGCATCATCAGCATAAGGTATTTTTGAAAGTGTTTTCCCAGAACTTGATCCTTGGCGCCAGTTACACTGCCCAGAACTGAAGTCGTGTTTAAGTATATATTATTGTATCTTACCTGAACAACTCATTTTCTCTTTTTTTTTCAGGCAGTTAGCTTTTATATAAAGTTCATTCGGTATATAATATGAACTTTGCTTACATGTTATATATAAACTATTATATAACCTACATGGAATGGTAGCGATGTGTAACCATGCACGGTATTCGTTTGTCACGCATAAGAGTGAGTGATATATTCCGGTTTCCCGTACATCACACTTTTTATTCTAATAACATTGATCAGGGCAAACGTGTAAAAATGTAGTCTTATTTAACTAAGTATGAATTTGATATAACATGTTACACTTTGTAACTGAAATGAATTAAAAAAAATTGCATATGTAAAATTAGTATGGACTACCTTTTTATCACTACATAGTTTAAAACAAAGTCGCTTATTCTGTCTTTCCCTAAGTCCCTATGTCCCTATGTATGCTTAAATCTTTAGAACTACGCAACGGATTTTGATGCGGTTTTTTTAATAGATAGAGTGATTAAAGAGGAAGGTTTTTATGTATAATATACCCGTGCGAAGCCAGGGCGGGCCGCTAGTTTCCTATAACTGCGAAATTGCTGCTAGAGTCATCTTATTTGATGTCTTAACAATAATAATTGCGTTTAGTTAGGCATCATTAACAGAAACTTATTATGCTTCGTCAACGTCTGTTTGTCTGTATTTGGTAATAGTCCTTCCAAACCTCCCTGTCCCTTAACTTTCATCCATCTACATCCCGTCACTGCCATGATTACGTTCACCCATCTTTTAACTTACATTCCCCGACCTCTTTTGCCATCTCCCTGGTACTAGGGCTAATATATTTCATCTTATTTTTAAACCCTTTTTCTATAATATGCCTTTTTAATTTTTTTTTGCTGGGAAATGCATTTACGCATACCACCGAGAGTCCGGGGGCACCCAGCAATATTTCGCGTAAGAATGTGCCTAGACTACCCACTAAGCCCCAGCGTATTTCCTCACCGTCGCTGTGGGACGCCACAGGATCGTGTGCAAACATTCAACCGTAGCGCCCCGGCGAGTGGCCTGCTAAGCCCAGACAATAGGACATCGTCCCCGAGACCTGTGCAATAAGTGGAGAGTCCCCCGACCCTCCACTCAGGCTCCATCACCGCCTCTATGGCGGGGGCAGGAGATGCGCATAGATGCGCATTCTCCCACCCCGCCTTCTTCTTCGGATTGGGTCAGCATGGAAATCTTCCTCCCTGATTCTTTTCGCAGCCTCCTTCAGCGAGATTATAAGCTCGCAGAAGGAGGCCAGTGTAGTCTTATTTCCAGAAAAATCTGACAGACCATGAAGTCGATCCCACAGATGCTTTTGGTAATCTTGAAGTGATTTTTGCTGATCGGCAAATTGTTGGTAAATTTCATAAGTCCCTTCTTGGTCATTTATAATATTCACTAATCTATTTGTAATGGCGTTATATCTATCCCAAACTGATTGAATTGTTGATGACATTTGATCGCTTTCCTCTTTATCCGAATGAACACTAGCAGCTACATTCTTAGCTTTTTCTGTGACAGTTTCAATAACTCGTTTATGTGATGTTATTTCTTGTAAAAAAGTTTTATTTTTCAACAATTTCGATTTGATTTCTTGAGCTGAATTAAGAACAGTTTTTTCTTCACTTTCTACAATTTTTTCTTTTTCATCGAGCCATGATAACGTTTGTTTTAATACATCTTGATAACTAGACCATTGAAGTGTTTGTGACTCATGTTCTTTTTGCTGTTGAAGAATACCATCCATAAACGTATCCCATCTTATTCTCAAGTCTCTTATCTCAGCTCGAATATTTTCCCTCCCATTAGTAGCAGTTTCAGGCAGAACCTTATCGCCGGCAATTGTCAAAGCACCTATTTTATGATCTCCGTTATCCTTTTCTAGCATAAATATTTGGAGTTTATTCCCTTTACTTTCAATGCTTTGTTTATCCTCTTTGGAGGTCATTTGCAACAATTGTTCTTCCAAAGGTTTAAGCCATGAATCGAATTCCTTTTTGAGCTGAACGTATTTTTTATGATCAGAGACTATTTCCATCCAATGATTCACTATTTCTTTAGATATTAGATGAAGTTGTTGGTACCGACTATTCACCTGGGTAACTAATGGTTTTAACCTTTCGACACCACTAAGCTGAATAAGACTATGAGACTCATCAACAAACTCATCCACTTCTGTCTCTTTAGCGTGAATGCCGTTACGAAGGTCCATATATCTTTGTAATTGATTCTCTTTTTCTGGTAATGATGAACAAAGAGTTTGATCTCGACATTTTGTTTCCATATCCTTTAACCAATCAGTAATAGATTCTATAGATTCGTCAAACTTATTCCAAATTTCTAAAGTTTGTTTCAATTTTTGTTCTGATACGCCAATACCTTCCACTCCTTTTCTTAGTTGATCATGTATATTATCTATTTCTTGTTTTATCGCAGTGTTTCCTGCTTCTGATGTACTTTTACTAACGGCCGAGAATAATGTGCGCATATCATCTAACTTCTTTAAGCCTACTTTTTCAATATCTTTTAAAGCAACTATAGATTGTAGTTTTCGGAAGATTTCAGGTTTTTCGCCTACTGCATGTTCAATATCAAGCAGCTTTTCTGATTGTGAACCAAACCATTCCTTATAATTCTGAATAAGACCTACGAGTTCTTCGTGTTTCTTTACACAATCCTCTAAATTGTCTTGCAGATTTTGTGACTTTGTAACGATGTTTTGAAAAAGTTGTTTAATAGATTGCAAATATACATTTAAAGAAGCATCATGAGTTTGATCAACTAATTGCTGGGCTTTGTCACACACCGATTCTACAAGTTGTTGGTGTGCCATAATTTCTTGATGCATGATTTTGTGGTTCTGTAGTTGAGCTTTCTTTTCTTCTAGAGACGCTTTTAGTTCTGTGTGTTTTTGCATAGCCTTTTCTACATCTTTTAACCATTTCGTTAATTGCTCTTGAGCAAGAGAAAAGTCTGAAAACTGCAACAGACATTGGTCTAATTTATTCACCGTTTCCTGGAAACTATCACCAAAGCTATCCCATAAGCTTCTTATCTTGCGAATTTTTTGCCTTATTATTTCTCTACCATCAGGGCTAGTATGTGTGTATAGTTTTTCACCGAGACTTAAAAATTCTTCAAACACAGGAGTTTTTCTGTTCCTGGTTTCGTATAGCTCCTTGGCTTTATTTTGTTTCTCTTGCAATATTGCATAATCACCAACAATCTCATTTAGATCTTGCAGATCACCAAGCATGTCAGTTAACCAATTTTCCATGTCTTTATATTCCGTTTCGAATGTTTGGTGTTCAAATACATATACTTCGTACTTTGAGATAGTTTCACTGACGAGATTATTCAAACTTTGGTACATTGTTATTAATTTTGAAGTCCGAGAAGTAAACTCAGACTCTGTGCTTATATTTTGACTATTCGTTAAAGCAGAAAAGTCAACGTTTCTAGACATGAGCTCGCGTTGAATTTCTTGAATTTTTTGTAAGTGAGCCTTTTTAGCATCAAGGTCGCATTTAAGACTTTGATCTCTAAGTTGGTTCTCTTTAACTTTTAACCATTCTTCTAATTCATCCAATTTTTTCTGACTTGCATTCCATTGTGTCAACGTTTCTTTAAGTTTCGTGTCGTGCTCCTGACACTGAGATGAAAACTGATCCCAAGTAGTTTTAAGTTGTTCGAATTCGGTAATGAGTACGGGATGTCCATTTGGACTAGTAGTTTCCAAGATTTTATGTAACTGTGTTTTGCATTTCTCAAGATTATTATCGATTTCATCGGCCTTTGATGTGATTTTTTCAATTGCTGAAATTTTTGAATCAACATCATCTTTTTGGGTTACAACTCCATAGCTTACAAGGCTATTTTCAGCAATAATGTGGTTAAGAAGATCACGTACGTCTTCAAACATATGTACATATTTTTCGTGATCCGACACATGAAACTCGTAAGTAGATATTCTTTTTCCAAGCTCATCAGATAGATATTTATATCTATCAATTATTTTTGTGAGTGCTTTTTCTGCATCTTCATCAGGCATGAGCTTAATTTTTTCAGTAAGTTGAGACAACATTGACTGATATAACTCCACTTCTTGATTTAGAATTTTATTAGCATGAAGTTGAGCCTTTTTCTCAGGTAGTGTCGAAGCTAATTTAGTTTCACCAATTTCGACTTCTTTATCACTGATCCATTTTTGTACTTGATTGAAGGTATCATCTAAAGATGACCGTTTGCTGATTGTAGTCTCAATGTCTTTAATTACATTATTCAGTGAATCAACAGATTGTTCAAATAAACCTCGCAATGTTCTTAACTCATTCCTTACTTTTTCACGATCGTCTGGCGTTATACCACTAAAAAGTATTTCACCTGCACCAATGGCATTATTAAGTAATTTTTGTCCAAATTCTTTGCTTTCATTTAGATTTTTAACATGATCTAAATCAGCGATCGTAGGTTTACTATGTTTTGTCATCGCAGCAACTTCTACAATCTTTTCGTTAGTATTTTTAAGCCAATTTTTAAACTCCATTATGGTCTTGTCATAATGAGCCTTATCAGTTTTAAGATCATTCAATCTATTCAATTGGTTTTCCATGAACTTTTTAACTGCGTGATATCTTGTTTCTAAATGGTTAATGTATTGCATGATACGAGATTCGGGATTACGTAACAAAACTTTTTCTCCAACGGCAACAAGATTTATTACCTTAATGCCATAATCCTTAACTTCTTTATTTACCAAATCTATTTCACTTATTTTTTCGTCTATCGTATTAAGGTCTATTAAATTTGTAGCTTCTTGTCTTACTTTGTTTTCTTTGTCTTTAAGCCATTCAGATACATTATCTAATAATGTCTCATATTCCTGCCAAGAATCAATGTTGTCATGTAATCTTTTCTTGATTTCATCGTAATTAGATACTAGGACTTCTAAATTTTTTTGAGCTTTCTCTGTCTGTGATTCAGCTTCTTGTGCGCACATTGGTTCTGCGACAACTTTCAGTATTTCAGAAGCTTCTTTCAATTCTTTCACTTTAATTTTGCATTCATTAATACCACTATCTACATCTGTAAGAGCAGCACTTTTAACTTCTAAATTATATTTATCATTAGCGGCATCCGGCACGCACCACCTGATCTTGTCATCTAATATTTTTAAATTCCTGTTAAACATACTTAATTTATCAGTAAAAAGTTTCTGCAAGAAGGTTAATAATGTCGTTTCAGTTTTATTAGCATGTATCAATACACTCTCAAAGCGTTTCTGTAATGTACTAAGCTCTTTTGGAACTAATGATTCGTAGAATCCAGGATAGTTCTCGTTCATTTCTGAAACATTCTGGGAAAGGTTGTCGATCTCGTCGTTTAGGCTTTGGAGATCTGTTTTACATGACTGACATTTTTTCAAGCGATCCATTATTTTGTTATTGTCTCCAGACATGTCATCACATTTAATTATATCGTCTCGAATCTTACTAATGTTGTCCGAAAGGCATTTAATTTTTTCCTTTAGATTACTCTCTTTTGACTCTAAAGATGTTACGGCTCGCCCTAGGTTATCTGCCAAAGATTGTAATGCTTCAAATTCATTATCAAGGTATTCAGTTATTGAAGAAACCTGTACCATTGGAATGTTTTTGTTTAAGTTAGTAATTTGTTCACATTTTGCCTTAATACTACTCTTAAGGCCTAAGTAAAGAGGCAATTCTTCCCTATATTTAGTTAAATGGTTTTGTCCATATCTGATCTCTAAATTATCACATGCATTGGCCAAATTCTGGCCTGTTTCGCTCAGCCATGATACAACTTGATTTTTTGTGTCATCAATTTGCCGCCAAACAATTAGTTGAGCTTCTAGATCTTGTATTCTCTTTATAGCTGAATCATTAACTTTTTCCCATTGTGTTTGAGAACTTAGAAAAGCATCTTTCATTGGACTTGTATCAAACCCACCTAAAGCTGAAGCTTGTTTTAAAACTGATTGTTTTATTACATCCATTTGGTCCAACAACCCTTTTGATCGTTTCAAAAGTTCAAAAGATTTCTTAGCTTTATCCAAAAATTGTGCGGTTTGTACATAATCGTTTGGGGCGTCTTTACTATCATTGTAAAGTTGTTCTGCTCGGTTCATCTCTCTTTCAAATGCCACAGTAAAGTTTTTCAACTCTTGTAGAGTTGAAGAAAGTAATATATACTTGTTTTTTGTATCGCGGACAACATTAACAACTTGATCCCAACTGCTATCTGCTGCTGACAAAGCATTTTGTATGCTCCCCATGTTGGGTTGATCTTCTCTCATTAAGTGTAGGCCTTCTTCTCTTAGTTCCTTACGAATCGATTGTTTTTCCTTTAACTCTGAGTCAATAATGTCAAGTTGTTCTGACATATCCTGTATAGTTTCTTCAGTTAGAGGCATAGGTTTTTGAGCCATTTCACTTAAGCTTGCTTGAATATTATGTAGTACTTGAGCCAAAGCATTATGTTGCAAGTTAAATTTATCCCATCGGACACCAACTTTTTGAACAAGATCCTGCTTGGTAGTTACTTGACTAAGAAGCGCATCTGCTTTAATTTCTATTTCTTTTACTACACTAGTTGGTGAAATTATACGGCCAGTATTTGTGTCAGTGACTTTAACTTTTGAAGGTCCATCTAAAAGTGCCACGTTACTTTTCCATTCTGGAATTTTTTGAATAATATTTACGAGTTCTTGGCGAAGGACTTCATAGCTTTCAGATGTTAGTTTTGGACCATCAACTTGATATTGAATGTGGCTTAACTGCTGTTTATTATCGTCAAACCAATTAAGAAGATCTGACCATTTTTGTAAGACACCTTTGTTTTGTAATATATTCGATTCTATAACTTGATAATGTTCAGCAATATTAGAATATGTGTCACTTAAAGATTTTGATTCTTCTGGATGAGATGTCAGTGTCATGTTTTTAACTTCATTATAAATATCTGTAAATTCTGGAGCTTTTGCAGCATGTTCTTGTAAAAGTACATGCATTGATTGTAATGTAGGTTCTACTTTTTCAGAACTTATCAAGTTATAACTTTCCGCTTTTCGCTTAAAATCAGTTATCCAATTATCAAAATTATGTAGTTTGGCAAGAAATTCTTGTCTTACGATAATTTTGTCAGAAAATTCATTCACCCTAGTTCTCACAGTTTCAGCTAGTGTGTTTGTTCTTTGTTTAATATCTGTTACTCTATTTTTGAGTGAAGTGGCACCATCAAGTTGAATATTATGGCATATATTATCACAAACTTGGGAAAGACTAATTATTTTTGCTTGTTGTTGCGAAATTTCGTTACCAAATGATTTCAGTTTATTTAATTCCCGATCGAGTTTGTCTAATTGAGGTGTCTCTATATTGAGGATCCGGTTGCTAATAAGTTTTTCACCATCTTCAACCCAGGTTTCTAGCTTCATAGCGTCTTTTTCAAAGTTTTCCCAATTTGTGACCAATTTATCCAATTTGTTTTTCCATTGATCAGCCAAGTCATGTACTACAGCCCATCTAGAATGGATAGCATCTACCTCATCAAGTGCACTGGTTTTTCTTGATAACTGATGACTTACACTTAACAAGATCTTTAAATTCATTAGTTGTTTATCACAATCTGTAACCATAGCTTTACATTGTCGTTGAAATTGTTCTGCTTCTGGCAGCGTAGTTGGTTTTGCAATATTAGCAAGCTTTATTTCTGCGTCTTCAATCCAAGGTTTAATCTCAGCTACGCCTTTCTGATAATTTTGCCAGCTAGCTAAGTCATGTTCTACAACCTTGGTTTGATGTTCTATAGATCGTTGCAAATCTGCCATCATTTTTTCCAACATAGCAACCTCACCTTTAAGTCTATTTGCATCTTGCAATCGATGTTCAACGGCCAATTTAGTTCCTTGATCTGCAACACTTCTTATAACTTCTAACTTATGAGCAATAACTTTTTGTAACGCTTGAGATTTTTCGACACGCTCTTCTGGTGTAATGTTTTCGGCTTGAATTTGTGATACTAACACCGGGCTATCTTTTCGTATCCATTCTCGAACAAGTTCCAACTTATGTTCGATTTTAACCCACTCTTCATTAAACTTTTCTAGATTATTTACTTTAGATTGCACTTCTTCGTGAACTTTTCCTAGTTTGAGTTCAATTGTTTCTAAATCTTTTTTTATAACAGGTTTAGGATTGTTGCAAGTAAGAGATTGTAACTCAGCGTATGCGTGTTGCAGTTGTGGTAAACGTTCTAACTTAGCCTTTTCTATGTCCACATTAAGAGTTTTTGTTTCTTGTAATTCACGTCCAATATTTGTAACACCAAGTTCTAAACCTGGATGAGCAACATAGCTTTCGATTTTATTTATATCAGATAATAACTCTTCCTTTTGATATTCATAATTAGACCATACTTTTTCAGTATCACGAAGCTTATGAAGACGATCTGTGTTAGATTCATACGCAGTGTTCCATCCAGTTTCAAGATTTCTTACATCCTCTCTCACAAACGCAGGTGCATTAGCATCTTTTATTAGTTCCTTGCCACGGTGAAGCATTGATATAACTGATTGACGTTGGCGGTCTAATTTCTGTACCGCTGCTTGTTGCTCCAGAACAAGTTGTTCAACATGCTGCAAAGATTGTGGTGCAGGTTCAACTTTGGCATGTTCTTTTGCATTTTCTAAGATACAGATAACTTCATGAACCTCTCGTCGATACGTGTAACATCTTGTATATGTTTCTGTTTTAATCATAGTTATTTCTATAGTTGGAATGAGATTTTTATATCTTGTGATAAGATTCTCTAATTTGACTTGCTCTTCTTGGGCTTCTGTGTCTGAACAATGGTTCGAAAGCATATCCAAAGTTTGAACAAGCCATTTCATATCTTCACGCTTACGATCGGCTTCGCGGCAGATATTCTAAAAAAGTATTATTAAACAAAAATAAATCATGTAAAATTTGATGTTAAATCTCATCTTCAATATAACACAGGTTATTAATCTAGTGTTATTCGAAAAAATCAAAACTTTATTTTCATACGTCTAAAATTTAAAGTAGAACTGCATATTATATATTTTATATAATTACCTTCAATTCTCTCAACTAAGCATCCGTTGCAAGCATTAAATGATAAAAAGAAAACACAAGAATTAAAATAACAGTTAACTTGGCAATCTAAACCATTCCACAGTAATGGAAATAATTAGTGTACAGGATGCTGTAAAATGTTTCCTATTAAAACTGAGTTACGAGGTAAAGTATTTTACAATATCATGCCCAAAATGAATACTTTTAAAAAAAAGGGGAAAAGGTGCAGGCCATATAAGTAGGAACAGTCAGAGGCCTTTCCTTATTAGTACATTTATACTTTTATACTTTTTCATTTGTCTACATTCTCCTATATTATGTATACTATTTACTACCAGACAGACTGGTCTCTTACTTGAACAAAATTATTAATTACTTGAAATCACTAGTGCACTCATGTACAAATATATTTTTAGTAATTTTTATATGAATAAGTCTTATTAAAGTTAAATTAGCTGTGCAGTTGAACTACCCCTTAAAAATTATGCAGAAATCAAAATTGCTCTTTTAACACGTATTTGTCCTGAATAAATAACGCAAGATTGAATAGTGGCTATGCTCACCTGAAAAATAGTCTTCTCTCGCTCAAACGCCTCAGCTGAATCCACTTCTCTCACAATACTGTCCATAGTTTTATCAACATGCTCCATCCACTTCTCCATTTCTCCAAACCTTTCTCTATATGATTCCCACTTCGCTGGAATTCTCTGAAGCTGCTGTCTGAAGTTCTCTACTCTATGAACAGTCGATTCCCATTCGTGTTCACATTTCTTTACAGCCTCTTCTAATGCTGTATCGCCAGTCTGATGTGTGTAACTTTGAGAGATTTTCTTAAGATTTTGCAGGCAATGCTCTACTTGCATGATTTTACCTTGATTACGGAAATACTCTTCGTTGCGAATGAGTATACCGTCAGCGTCGTCACTTTGATTATAGGCCTACAACAAGGAATTAAGCAAGTGTCTTAAAACAAGATTCTGTAAATCGTC
>DWAA01000112.1:0-12518 GCA_018237865.1 Styx infernalis | reverse complement strand
CCCGTTAAATAATCATATAAAAGCTTATTAAAAGTCGTTTCTTGAAGCTGATTTACAATTATTACCCAGCTTTAAAATATCAGACTGGTACGATGAGTCAGTGATTTGTATCTTACCCTGACCTGCATAATATCCCATCGAGTCATGTTTCAGATAATTGAGCATGTCCGGGAATAAAAAAATAACAAACAGAAGCGCCGCTAACGTATGGCGGCCAAGACTACCGAAGACATTCGGTAAAAGGAATTGCTTTATCTCTTTGATAAATCATAGCAATACAACCAGGGCAGACTCGAAAGAGCAACCTATTAGTGAATAAATTATGATTAACGCAAATCGTCCGATACTGAACCTCGACCTCGATCTGCTGAGGACATTCGTTGCGGTAGCCGATCTCAATACCTTTGCCGCCGCAGCTGCAGCGGTGTGCCGCACTCAATCCGCTGTTAGCCAACAGATGCAGCGCCTTGAACAATTAGTCGGGAAAGAGCTTTTTGCACGACATGGCCGTAATAAACTGCTAACCGAGCACGGTATTCAACTGCTGGGTTACGCGCGTAAAATCCTTCGCTTTAATGACGAAGCCTGCTCCTCTTTGATGTTTAATAACCTGCAGGGATCGTTAACGCTTGGCGCGTCCGATGAAACGGCGGATACCATTCTGCCGTTTCTGTTAAACCGCATCAGCTCGGTTTATCCGAAGCTGGCGCTGGACGTGCGGGTAAAGCGCAACCCGTTTATGATCGAAATGCTTAATCAGCATGAGGTCGATCTGGTGGTGACGACGTCCAACCCCTCTCATTTCGACTCGGTGGTGCTGAGAACTTCGCCAACGCTTTGGTACTGTGCAGCCGATTACGTGTTCCAGAGCGGGGAAGCGCTGCCGCTGGTCATGCTGGACGATCCAAGCCCGTACCGGGATATGATGTTAGAGCATCTTGATGCCAGCCAGACGCCATGGCGCATCTCTTATGTTGCCTCCACGCTTGCGGCGGTACGTGCGGCAGTGAAAGCCGGACTAGGCGTGACGGCAAGGCCCGTTGAAATGATGAGTCCGGAGCTTCGCGTTCTGGGTGCTTCAGAAGGACTGCCGGTTCTGCCCGAAACCCAATATCTGCTATGCAAAAACCCGGAAAGCGGCAATGAGCTAGCGCAGGCGATTTTCAGTGCGCTTGCGACGCCGACGAATCCGTACCGTTTTGCGGCTGTAGGAAGCGAAGGCGATGATACGCTGCTGGTGGAAGGGGATTTTGAGTAGTCCCTGGCCGTTTAGTTAGTAACAAATTATTAAATGTAGAAAATGGGTCGTTGGCAGTTTTTTTTAATCCAACGGCCCATTTTTTATGCCTGATTTTGGCACTGCCTCACGATATAACATCTTCTTCAATAAATTCAATATATTATGAGAATGCTTAATTTTGCGTAATTTATGTACAATAACTTCGCGCAAAGGCCAGGTAATGTTAAAAAACACATAACAATGTTGCTTCTTTTTGAAGTGGATTAACAAAAGCGTGTCTCAGATCAAGAAAATACTCCCTCTTGGGGGGAGGAATAGTTGAGATTTCCTGCCAAAATATAGGGGCTGTTTATATTTTCACACGGAACGGACACGATTCACCCTCATCAAAATCTGGTCTTTACGCGAGTGTTGATGAGTTTTAACGCATTAAATGTTAATGAATTGATGTCGGTGTAAATTAATGTGTGGATACTTTTGTTAAAGTTGACAAAAGGTTATAGAAAGGAGTAAAAAACCCCATCAATTGGCTGCCTAAACAAGATTTCCGGTAGTTATTGTACGGTTGATTGTTCCTCCCCATGAATCGATGTGGCGTTCATCTGCCAGCAAGAGCAGAGACTTTGGCGCCACTTTTGATGAGTAAGCAATGAGTATGTCAACATCCACTGAAGTTATCGCTCATCACTGGGCGTTCGCTGTCTTTCTTATTGTCGCCGTTGGCCTGTGCTGTCTGATGCTTGTCGGGGGCTGGTTCCTTGGCGGAAGAGCTAAGGCACGGCACAAAAATACCCCCTTCGAGTCGGGCATCGACTCCGTTGGTACGGCGCGTCTACGTCTCTCCGCCAAGTTTTACCTGGTCGCCATGTTCTTCGTTATCTTTGACGTGGAAGCCTTGTATCTCTACGCGTGGTCAACTTCTATCCGTGAAAGCGGCTGGATTGGCTTCGTCGAGGCCGCAATTTTCATTTTAGTGTTACTGGCTGGTCTGGTTTATCTGGTGCGCATCGGTGCGCTGGATTGGACTCCTGCGCGTTCGCGTCGTGAGAAAATGAACCCGGAAACCGACAGTCTCACTAACCGTCATACGCAGTAACAGCGAGGCAATAAGATGGACTATACGCTCACCCGCATAGACCCCAACGGTGAGAATGACCGTTATCCCCTGCAAAAGCAGGAGATCGTAACCGATCCCCTCGAACAAGAGATCAACCGCAGCGTATACATGGGCAAGCTCGAGCATGCCATGCACGATGTGGTGAACTGGGGTCGTAAAAACTCAATCTGGCCATACAACTTTGGCCTTTCCTGCTGCTATGTAGAGATGGTGACGTCGTTTACCGCTGTGCATGACGTGGCGCGTTTCGGTGCAGAAGTTTTACGTGCTTCTCCTCGTCAGGCTGACCTGATGGTGGTGGCCGGCACCTGCTTCACCAAAATGGCTCCGGTAATCCAGCGCCTTTACGATCAAATGCTGGAACCTAAATGGGTTATCTCCATGGGTGCCTGCGCTAACTCTGGCGGCATGTACGACATCTATTCTGTTGTCCAGGGCGTCGATAAGTTTATCCCGGTTGATGTTTACATTCCTGGCTGCCCGCCTCGCCCGGAAGCGTACATGCAGGCGCTGATGCTGCTGCAGGAATCAATCGGTAAAGAACGTCGCCCGCTGTCGTGGGTCGTTGGCGATCAGGGAGTTTACCGCGCCAACATGCAGTCCGAGCGCGAGCGTAAGCGCGGTGAACGTATAGCCGTCACTAACCTGCGGACGCCGGACGAGATTTAATTAGCGCCTGCGTCCAGTGAACGTCTTTGTATATCAATACTATAAAAGCAAAGGCACTGAACGCAGTCACCACAGAACCATTTGCAATGGTGAGAACTATGACCGATTTAACCGCGCAAGACGCCGCTATGCCAGCCTGGCAGACAAGGGATCACCTGGATGATCCGGTCATTGGCGAATTGCGTAACCGTTTTGGGCCGGATGCCTTTACCGTTCAGCCAACCCGCACCGGGGTACCCGTAGTCTGGGTTAAGCGTGAACAGTTACTGGAAGTGGTCGATTTCCTCAAGAAATCACCGAAACCCTACGTTATGCTGTTCGACCTGCATGGCATGGACGAGCGTCTACGCACACACCGCAACGGTTTACCGGCTGCGGATTTTTCCGTTTTCTACCACCTGATTTCCATTGAACGCAATCGCGACATCATGCTCAAGGTGGCGTTGTCTGAAAACGATCTGAACCTGCCGACGCTGACCAAACTCTTCCCGAATGCCAACTGGTACGAGCGTGAAACCTGGGAGATGTTTGGCATCACCTTCAACGGTCACCCGCACCTGACGCGCATCATGATGCCGCCGACCTGGGAAGGCCACCCGCTGCGTAAAGACTATCCGGCGCGCGCCACCGAATTCGATCCGTTTATCCTGACTAAGCAGAAAGAAGATCTGGAAATGGAAGCGCTGACCTTCAAGCCCGAAGAGTGGGGCATGAAGCGCAGCAGCGAGCATGAAGACTTCATGTTCCTGAACCTCGGGCCGAACCACCCTTCCGCGCACGGTGCTTTCCGTATCATTCTGCAGCTGGACGGCGAAGAAATCGTCGACTGCGTGCCGGATATCGGCTACCACCACCGTGGCGCTGAGAAGATGGGTGAGCGTCAGTCCTGGCACAGCTACATTCCGTATACCGACCGTATCGAGTACCTCGGCGGCTGCGTTAACGAAATGCCGTACGTGCTGGCGGTAGAAAAGCTTGCTGGCATTGTGGTGCCGGAGCGCGTTGAAGTTATCCGCGTTATGCTCTCCGAGCTGTTCCGCATCAACAGCCACCTGCTGTACATCTCGACCTTTATTCAGGACGTCGGCGCCATGACGCCGGTGTTCTTCGCCTTTACCGATCGCCAGAAAATCTACGATCTGGTGGAAGCGATTACCGGTTTCCGTATGCACCCGGCCTGGTTCCGCATCGGCGGCGTTGCACACGACCTGCCGAAGGGCTGGGAGCGTCTGCTGAAAGAATTCCTTGAGTGGATGCCGAAGCGCCTGGACTCCTATGAGAAAGCTGCGCTGCGCAACACCATTCTGAAGGGGCGTTCTCAGGGCGTTGCTGCCTATACCGCGAAAGAAGCGCTGGAGTGGGGCACCACCGGTGCTGGCCTGCGCGCCACCGGTATCGACTTCGACGTGCGTAAGGCTCGTCCTTACTCTGGCTACCAGAACTTCGACTTCGAAGTGCCGGTGGGCGGCGGCATCAGCGACTGCTACACCCGCGTGATGCTGAAAGTTGAAGAACTTCGCCAGAGCCTGCGCATTCTCGAGCAGTGTCTGAAAAATATGCCAGCCGGCCCGTTCAAAGCGGATCACCCGCTGACAACGCCGCCGCCGAAAGAGCGCACGCTGCAGCATATCGAAACCCTGATCACTCACTTCCTGCAGGTTTCATGGGGCCCGGTGATGCCGGCCAACGAATCCTTCCAGATGATTGAGGCAACGAAAGGGATTAACAGTTACTACCTGACCAGTGACGCTAGCACCATGAGCTACCGTACCCGTATTCGTACCCCGAGCTTTGCGCACCTGCAGCAAATTCCGGCGGCGATCCGCGGCAGCCTGGTTTCTGACCTGATTGTCTATCTGGGTAGTATCGATTTTGTAATGTCTGATGTGGATCGCTAACTATGCACGATAACCAACAAAACCAGGCTGAGGCTTTTGAGCTGAGTGCGGCAGAGCGTGAGGCGATTGAGCACGAGAAACACCATTACGAAGATGCCCGTGCGGCTTCTATCGAAGCGCTGAAAATCGTTCAGAAGCAGCGCGGCTGGGTGCCGGATGGCGCAATTTACGCTATCGCTGACGTGCTGGGTATTCCGGCCAGCGACGTAGAAGGCGTGGCGACATTCTATAGCCAAATCTTCCGCCAGCCGGTTGGCCGTCACGTGATTCGCTACTGCGACAGCGTGGTTTGCCATATCACCGGCTACCAGGGCATTCAGTCGGCCATTGAAGCCAAACTGAACATCAAACCGGGCCAGACCACGTTTGACGGTCGCTTCACCCTGCTGCCAACCTGCTGCCTCGGTAACTGCGACAAGGGGCCGACCATGATGATTGATGAGGATACTCACAGCCATCTGACGCCGGAAGCCGTCCCAGATTTGCTGGAGCAGTATAAATGAAGACGATTATTCGTACTGCCGAAACGCATCCGCTGACCTGGCGTCTGCGTGATGACAAACAGCCGGTCTGGCTCGACGAATACCGCAGCAAAAACGGCTATGAAGGCGCGCGTAAGGCGCTGACCGCCATGGCACCGGATGAAATCGTTAATGCGGTAAAAGACGCCGGGCTAAAAGGCCGCGGCGGCGCGGGTTTCTCCACCGGTTTGAAGTGGAGCCTGATGCCAAAAGACGAGTCCATGAACATCCGTTACCTGCTGTGTAACGCCGATGAAATGGAGCCGGGCACCTATAAAGACCGCCTGCTGATGGAGCAGCTGCCGCACTTGCTGGTGGAAGGCATGCTGATCTCCGCCTTTGCGCTGAAGGCTTACCGTGGCTACATCTTCCTGCGCGGCGAGTACATTGAGGCGGCGGTTCATTTGCGCCGCGCAATTGCTGAAGCCACCGAAGCGGGCCTGCTGGGTAAAAACATTCTCGGTTCTGGTTTCGACTTTGAGCTTATCGTGCACACCGGCGCAGGGCGTTATATCTGCGGTGAAGAAACCGCGCTGATTAACTCCCTGGAAGGTCGTCGTGCGAACCCTCGCTCAAAGCCACCGTTCCCGGCCTCCAGCGGCGTGTGGGGTAAACCGACCTGTGTAAACAACGTCGAAACCCTGTGTAACGTCCCTGCGATTCTGGCGAACGGCGTTGAGTGGTACCAGGGCATTGGCGGCGGCATGAGTAAAGATGCCGGCACCAAGCTAATGGGCTTCTCTGGCCGCGTGAAAAACCCTGGCGTCTGGGAATTACCGTTCGGAACAACCGCGCGTGAGATCCTGGAAGAATACGCCGGCGGCATGCGTGACGGCCTGAAGTTTAAAGCCTGGCAGCCGGGCGGGGCGGGGACAGACTTCCTGACGGAAGCACACCTCGATCTGCCGATGGAGTTTGAAAGTATTGGTAAAGCAGGCAGCCGTCTCGGGACGGCGCTGGCAATGGCGGTCGACCATGAGATTGGTATGGTGCCGCTGGTGCGTAACCTGGAAGAGTTCTTTGCCCGTGAATCCTGCGGCTGGTGTACACCGTGCCGCGATGGTCTGCCGTGGAGCGTAAAAATCCTGCGCGCGCTTGAGCGTGGCGAAGGACAGCCGGGGGATATCGAAACCCTCGAGCAGCTTTGCCGCCATTTGGGGCCGGGTAAAACCTTCTGTGCCCACGCGCCGGGTGCCGTAGAGCCATTGCAGAGTGCGATTAAATATTTCCGCGACGAATTCGAAGCAGGCATTGCCAAACAGGATTACGGAAATCTGCGTGCCATTAATGGTATTCAGCCGAACCTGTTAAAAACGCGCTGGTGATATCGCCCCTCACCCCGGCCCTCCCCCCTAAGGGGAGAAAGCGAAATAGGGTGAGGGTGCATTGCACAAGAATTTTTGATTAACGCCTGAAGTTATTCAGGCCAACTGGAAGCATGCTGACTATGGCTACGATTCATGTAGACGGCAAAGAATATGAGGTCAATGGCGCAGACAACTTGCTAGAAGCTTGTCTCTCCCTCGGCCTTGATATTCCTTATTTTTGCTGGCATCCGGCGCTGGGCAGCGTCGGTGCTTGCCGCCAGTGTGCGGTGAAGCAATATCAGAACGCGGAAGACACCCGCGGGCGCCTGGTGATGTCTTGTATGACACCAGCCTCCGACGGGACCTTCATCTCTATAGATGATGGCGAAGCGAAACAGTTCCGTGAAAGCGTTGTGGAGTGGTTGATGACTAACCACCCGCACGACTGTCCGGTCTGTGAAGAGGGCGGCAACTGCCACCTGCAGGATATGACCGTTATGACCGGTCATAGCTTCCGTCGCTACCGCTTTACCAAGCGTACTCACCGCAATCAGGATCTCGGCCCGTTCATTTCTCACGAAATGAACCGCTGCATCGCCTGCTATCGCTGCGTGCGTTACTACAAAGACTACGCAGACGGTAAAGATCTGGGCGTTTACGGCGCGCACGATAACGTCTACTTCGGTCGCCCGGAAGACGGCACGCTGGAAAGCGAGTTCTCCGGTAACCTGGTAGAAATTTGCCCGACCGGCGTATTCACCGACAAAACGCACTCCGAGCGCTATAACCGTAAATGGGATATGCAGTTCGCACCGAGCATCTGTCAGCAGTGCTCGCTGGGCTGTAACACCAGCCCGGGTGAACGCTACGGTGAGCTTCGTCGTATCGAAAACCGCTACAACGGCACCGTGAACCACTACTTCCTGTGCGACCGCGGCCGTTTCGGTTACGGCTACGTCAACCTGAAAGACCGTCCGCGTCAGCCTATTCAGCGCCGTGGCGATGACCTCATTACCCTTAACGCCGAGCAGGCGATGCAGGGCGCTGCGGACATCCTGCGCCAGTCGAAGAAGGTGATTGGTATCGGTTCCCCGCGCGCGAGTGTCGAAAGCAACTTTGCTCTGCGTGAGCTGGTTGGCGCCGACAACTTCTACACGGGCATTGCGGCCGGTGAGCAGGCTCGCCTGCAGCTGATGCTGAAAGTGCTGCGTGAAAGCGGCATTCATACCCCTGCGCTGCGCGAAATCGAATCTTACGATGCGGTGCTGATTCTGGGCGAAGACGTTACCCAGACCGGCGCTCGTGCTGCGCTGGCCATTCGCCAGGCGGTAAAAGGGAAGGCGCGTGAAATGGCGGCGGCTCAGAAAGTCGCTGACTGGCAGATCGCCGCAATCCTGAACATCGGTCAGAACGCTAAGCATCCGCTGTTTGTGACCAACGTAGACAGCACCCGCCTGGACGACATCGCCGCCTGGACTTACCGCGCGCCGGTTGAAGATCAGGCTCGCCTTGGCTTTGCGATTGCCAACGCGCTGGACAGCAATTCCCCGGCTGTTGAACTCGATCGTGACCTGAAGAATAAAGTCGACGTGATCGTGCAGGCGCTGGCCGGTGCGAAGAAGCCGCTGATTGTTTCCGGCACGAACGCCGGTAGCGAAGCGGTGATTCAGGCTGCGGCCAACGTCGCTAAAGCGCTGAAAGGCCGCGGTGCGGACGTCGGCGTCACCATGATTGCCCGTGCGGTTAACAGCGTTGGCCTCGGCTTGATTGGCGGCGGCTCTCTTGAAGAGGCCCTGAGCGAGCTTGAAAGCGGCGCTGCCGATGCGGTAGTGGTGCTGGAAAACGACCTGCATCGCCATGCTTCCGCTGCCCGAGTAGATGCTGCGCTGAGCAAAGCGCCTCTGGTGATGGTTATCGACCATCAGCGTACGGACATCATGGACAAAGCCCATCTGGTTCTGTCAGCGGCGAGCTTCGCTGAAAGCGACGGCACGGTCATTAACAACGAAGGTCGCGCGCAGCGCTTCTTCCAGGTTTATGACCCGGCTTACTACGACACCAGCGTAACGATGTTCGAAAGCTGGCGCTGGCTGCACTCGCTGCACAGCACCGTGCAGAGCCGTGACGTTGACTGGACGCAGCTTGACCACGTGATCGACGCTTGCGTGAAGGTATTGCCTCAGATGGCCGGTATTAAAGATGCCGCGCCGGATGCTTCCTTCCGTATTAAGGGCCAGAAGCTGTCTCGTTCTCCAATCCGTTCAAGCGGACGTACCGCAATGCGCGCCAACATCAGCGTGCACGAACCGCGTCAGCCGCAGGATAAAGACACGATGTTTGCCTTCTCTATGGAAGGGAACAACAGCCCGCTGGCCGACCGTCAGCAGATTCCGTTTGCCTGGGCTCCAGGTTGGAACTCCCCGCAGGCATGGAACAAATTCCAGGCCGAAGTGGGCGGGCATCTGCGCCATGGGGATCCGGGCGTGCGCCTGATTGAAGCCTCGGAAACGGGTCTGGATTACTTCACTTCCGTGCCGGAGTCCTTCCACGCGGAAGAGGGCAAATGGCGAATCGCGCCGTACTACCACCTGTTTGGTAGCGACGAGATGTCCCAGCGCTCTCCGGTGTTCCAGAAACGTATGGTTGAGCCGTACATCAAGCTGAACCCGTCAGACGCCGCGAAGCTTGGCGTCAACGCCGGTAGCCTTATCTCCTTCAGCTACGAAGGCCAGACGCTGAGTCTGCCGCTGCAGCTGTCCGAAGGGCTGGTCGCCGGGCAGGTTGGCTTGCCGATGGGGATGCCGGGGATTGCGCCAGTGCTTGCCGGTGCTCGTCTTGAAAATCTGCAGGAGGCTGCGCAATGAGCTGGCTGACACCGGAAGTTATCGACATTCTGCTGAGCATCCTCAAAGCGGTTGTCATTCTGCTGGTCGTGGTGACCTGCGGGGCATTCATGAGCTTCGGCGAACGCCGTCTGCTCGGTCTGTTCCAGAACCGCTACGGACCGAACCGCGTAGGCTGGGGTGGTTCACTCCAGCTGGTTGCGGACATGATCAAGATGTTCTTTAAAGAGGACTGGATCCCGAAATTCTCCGATCGCGTGATCTTTACTCTTGCACCGATGATTGCCTTCACCTCGCTGCTGCTGGCCTTTGCTATTGTGCCGGTCAGCCCAAGCTGGGTGGTTGCGGATCTGAACATCGGCATCCTGTTCTTCCTGATGCTGGCGGGCCTGGCGGTGTACGCCGTGCTGTTCGCTGGCTGGTCCAGTAACAACAAATACTCCCTGCTGGGTGCGATGCGTGCTTCCGCGCAGACTCTGAGCTATGAAGTGTTCCTGGGGCTTTCCCTGATGGGCGTGGTGGCGCAGGCCGGTTCCTTTAATATGGCCGACATCGTCAACAACCAGGCGCATCTGTGGAACATCATCCCGCAGTTCTTCGGCTTCGTGACCTTCGCGATTGCCGGCGTTGCGGTTTGCCACCGTCACCCGTTTGACCAGCCGGAAGCCGAGCAGGAACTGGCCGATGGTTATCACATCGAATATTCTGGTATGAAGTTCGGTCTGTTCTTCGTCGGGGAATACATCGGCATCGTCACCGTTTCTGCACTGATCGTGACGCTGTTCTTTGGTGGCTGGCATGGCCCGTGGTTACCACCGTTCATCTGGTTCGCGCTGAAAACTGCGTTCTTCATGATGATGTTCATTTTGATTCGCGCCTCATTGCCTCGTCCTCGTTATGACCAGGTAATGTCCTTCGGCTGGAAAGTTTGCCTGCCGCTGACGCTTATCAACTTGCTGGTGACCGCTGCGGTCATTCTTTACCAGGCACCATAAGGGGTGAAAAAACCATGACATTGAAAGAGTTAGTGGTTGGTTTCGGCACCCAGGTACGCAGTATCTGGATGATCGGCATGCACGCTTTCGCCAAGCGCGAAACCCGCATGTATCCGGAAGAACCAGTGTATCTGCCGCCGCGCTACCGTGGCCGTATCGTGCTGACGCGCGATCCTGACGGTGAAGAGCGCTGCGTTGCCTGTAACCTGTGTGCGGTAGCCTGCCCGGTAGGGTGTATCTCCCTGCAGAAAGCCGAGATGAAAGACGGTCGTTGGTATCCGGAGTTCTTCCGCATCAACTTCTCGCGCTGCATCTTCTGCGGCCTGTGTGAAGAAGCTTGCCCGACCACCGCGATTCAGCTTACCCCGGACTTCGAGCTGGGTGAGTACAAGCGCCAGGATCTGGTGTACGAGAAAGAGGATCTGCTGATTTCCGGTCCGGGCAAATACCCGGAATATAACTTCTACCGGATGGCAGGTATGGCAATCGACGGAAAAGATAAGGGCGAAGCGGAAAACGAAGCCAAGCCTATCGACGTCAAAGGCCTGTTACCTTAAGGAGTCAGGAATGGAATTCGCTTTTTATATCTGCGCCATTGTGGCCGTCCTGACAACCCTTCGGACGATCACCCACACCAATCCGGTGCATGCGCTGCTGTACCTGATCATCTCGCTGCTGGCTATCTCCGGGGTGTTTTTCTCCCTCGGTGCCTACTTCGCCGGTGCGCTGGAGATCATCGTGTATGCCGGGGCTATCATGGTGCTGTTCGTCTTCGTGGTAATGATGCTTAACCTCGGCAACGCGGTTCAGCAGCAGGAACGCGAGTGGCTGAAGCCGCAGCTGTGGATTGGGCCTGGCGTCCTGTCTGCGGTGCTGCTGGTGGTACTGATTTACGCAATCCACACCGTTAACGACCAGGGTATCGACGGTACTTCTATCGATGCGAAACAGGTCGGTATCGCGCTGTTCGGGCCTTACGTGCTGGCGGTGGAGCTGGCCTCCATGCTGCTGCTGGCAGGCCTGGTCGTTGCGTTCCACCTGGGTCGTGAAGACCGTGCTGGTGAGGTGCTGAGCAATCGCCCTGCCGACATGGCCGTGAGAAGAAAAACGGAGGAGAACGTATGATCCCGCTGCAACATGGACTGATCCTCGCCGCCATTCTGTTCGTGCTGGGTCTGACCGGTCTGGTCATCCGTCGCAACCTGCTGTTCATGCTGATCAGCCTGGAAGTGATGATTAACGCCGCCGCGCTGGCCTTCGTGGTCGCCGGCAGCTACTGGGGCCAGGCTGACGGTCAGGTGATGTATATACTCGCGATTAGCTTAGCTGCTGCCGAAGCCAGTATTGGCCTCGCGCTGTTACTGCAGCTCCATCGTCGTCGCCAGAACCTGAATATCGATTCAGTAAGTGAGATGCGTGGATGAACCTTCTCTGGTTAACCATTGTTCTGCCATTGATTGGCTTTTTACTGCTGGCATTCTCCCGCGGCCGCTGGTCAGAAAACCTGTCCGCGACGATTGGGATGGGCTCAGTAGGTCTGGCGGCGGTTGTCACCGCCATTGCCGGGGTTGATTTCTTTAACAACGGACAGCAGGCGTTCACTCAGCCGCTGTGGACCTGGATGTCGGTCGGTGACTTTAACATCGGCTTCAATCTGGTGCTGGACGGCCTGTCCCTGACCATGCTTTCCGTGGTCACCGGCGTGGGCTTCCTGATCCACATGTTCGCCTCCTGGTACATGCGCGGTGAAGAGGGATACTCCCGCTTCTTCGCCTACACCAACCTGTTCATCGCCAGCATGGTGGTTCTGGTGCTTGCCGATAACCTGCTGCTGATGTACCTCGGCTGGGAAGGCGTAGGCCTCTGTTCTTACCTGCTGATCGGCTTCTACTACACCGATCCGAAGAACAACGCGGCGGCAATGAAAG
>DWAA01000111.1:0-12664 GCA_018237865.1 Styx infernalis | reverse complement strand
TGAGAGAGTTGATCCCTCGCCAGCAGTTCGACATTGCGATTCAGGCGGCCATTGGCAACCACATCATCGCGCGTTCAACGGTGAAACAGCTGCGTAAAAACGTACTGGCAAAATGCTACGGCGGCGACGTGAGCCGTAAGAAAAAGCTGTTGCAGAAACAGAAAGACGGTAAGAAGCGTATGAAGCAGGTCGGTAACGTCGAACTGCCTCAGGAAGCGTTCCTGGCCATTCTGCATGTCGGCAAAGACGGCAAATAATCTAAGGAGTTGGCATGGCGAATATGTTTGCTTTGATCCTCGTGGTAGCCACGCTGGTGACGGGCATTTTATGGTGTCTGGACAAGTTTATCTTTGCACCTAAACGTCGTGAAAAACAGGCGGCAGCGCAGGCTGCCACCGGCGATGCACTGGACAAAAAAACGCTGAAAAAAGTGGGCCCGAAACCGGGCTGGCTGGAAACGGGGGCGTCCGTGTTCCCGGTACTGGCGATTGTGCTGGTGGTGCGCTCATTTATTTATGAGCCCTTCCAGATCCCTTCCGGTTCGATGATGCCAACGCTGCTCATCGGCGATTTTATTCTGGTGGAGAAGTTCGCCTACGGAATTAAAGATCCGATTTATCAGAAGACCTTAATTGAAACCGGGCACCCTAAACGCGGCGATATTGCGGTATTTAAATATCCTGAAGATCCGCGCCTGGATTATATTAAGCGCGTTGTGGGGCTGCCGGGCGACCGCGTAAGCTACGATCCGCAGTCGAAAGAAGTTACCGTTCAGCCAAACTGCAGCTCCGGTCAGGCCTGCGGCAATGCGCTACCAATCACCTATTCCAACGTGGAAGCCAGTGATTTTGTGCAGACATTTGCCCGCCGTAACGGTAGCGAAGCGACCTCCGGTTTCTTCCAGATGCCGAAAGACCAGACCCGTGATGACGGCGTGCGTCTGAGCGAACGTAAAGAGACGCTTGGCGACGTCACGCATAATATTCTGACGGTGCCGATTGCCCAGGATCAGGTAGGAATGTACTACCAACAGTCCGGTTTGCCGCTGGCTACGTGGATTGTGCCGCCGGGTCACTACTTTATGATGGGTGATAACCGCGACAATAGCGCCGACAGCCGCTATTGGGGCTTTGTTCCGGAGCAAAATCTGGTCGGTAAAGCGACAGCAATTTGGATGAGTTTCGAGAAACAAGAAGGTGAATGGCCAACGGGTGTTCGTTTGAATCGAATCGGCGGCATTCATTAAGCAATTAAATCCCACAAACTAACGACATCCCCTGTCGTTGTGTATAGAATATTCCCGCCTTTAAAGATTGGCTCCCGAAAGGGAGCCACGGCACACGAAACAGCGTTGGTTTCCTTTTTTCAGGTCTGTTCCGTGTGCTGAATAGTTGACGCATTCATTAATTTTGGTATCGCATGAATCCCATCGTAATAAATAGGCTGCAGCGGAAGCTGGGCTACACTTTTCAACATCAGGATCTGTTGCAACAGGCATTAACCCACCGGAGTGCCAGCAGCAAACACAACGAGCGTCTTGAGTTTTTGGGTGACTCCATTCTCAGTTATGTTATCGCGAATGCGCTGTATCATCGTTTTCCTCGCGTAGACGAGGGTGACATGAGCCGCATGCGCGCGACGCTGGTGCGTGGCAATACTCTGGCGGAAATCGCCCGTGAGTTCGAGCTGGGCGAGTGCCTGCGTCTTGGGCCCGGTGAGCTGAAAAGTGGCGGCTTCCGTAGGGAGTCGATTCTTGCCGATACCGTAGAAGCGCTGATCGGTGGCGTCTTCCTCGACAGTGATATTCAGAACGTTGAGCGTCTGATTCTCTCCTGGTATCAGACCCGTCTCGACGAAATCAGTCCAGGCGACAAGCAAAAAGATCCTAAAACGCGCTTGCAGGAGTATCTGCAGGGTCGCCATCTGCCGCTACCGTCTTATCTGGTGGTGCAGGTGCGTGGCGAGGCGCACGATCAGGAATTTACCATTCACTGTCAGGTGAGTGGCCTGCCTGAGCCGGTCGTAGGGACGGGTTCAAGCCGCCGTAAAGCGGAACAGGCTGCAGCTGAGCAGGCGCTGAAAAAGCTGGAGCTGGAATGAGCGAAGAAAAAACCTATTGCGGCTTTGCGGCCATCGTTGGCCGTCCGAACGTCGGCAAATCCACGCTGCTAAACCAGCTGCTTGGACAGAAAGTCTCTATTACCTCGCGTAAGGCGCAGACCACGCGTCACCGCATCATGGGCATCCATACCGAAGGGCCGTATCAGGCGATTTACGTCGATACCCCAGGGCTGCACATGGAAGAAAAACGCGCGATTAACCGCCTGATGAACCGTGCTGCGAGCAGCTCCATCGGTGACGTTGAGTTGGTTATTTTCGTCGTTGAAGGCACCCGCTGGACGCCGGATGACGAAATGGTGCTGAATAAGCTGCGCGAAAGCCGTGCGCCGGTGATTCTGGCCGTTAACAAGGTCGACAACGTTCAGGATAAAACTATTCTGCTGCCGCACCTGCAGTTCCTCGGCAGCCAGATGAACTTCCTCGATATCGTACCGATTTCTGCAGAAACCGGGATGAACGTCGATACCATTGCGGAAATCGTGCGTAAGCATCTACCGGAAGCGATTCATCACTTCCCGGAAGAGTACATTACCGACCGCTCCCAGCGCTTTATGGCTTCTGAAATCATCCGTGAAAAACTGATGCGTTTCCTGGGCGCTGAACTGCCATATTCCGTGACCGTGGAGATCGAGCAGTTCGTGACTAACGAGCGCGGCGGCTACGACATCAACGGGCTGATCCTCGTTGAGCGTGAAGGGCAGAAGAAGATGGTGATTGGCAACAAAGGTGCCAAAATCAAAACCATCGGTATCGAAGCCCGTAAAGACATGGAAGAGATGTTCGAAGCCAAAGTGCACCTCGAACTGTGGGTTAAGGTTAAATCTGGCTGGGCCGACGACGAACGTGCGCTGCGCAGCCTCGGTTATACTGACGACCTGAGCTAATCTCATGGAAGGCTGGCAACGGGCTTTTGTCCTGCATAGTCGCCCCTGGAGCGAAACCAGCCTTCTGCTCGACCTGTTTTCCGAAGAGTCCGGACGCGTCCGCCTGATTGCCAAAGGCGCGCGCTCCAAACGTTCTAATCTGAAAGGCGCTTTACAGCCCTTTACCCCTCTGCTGGTTCGCTGGGGCGGCCGTGGCGAAGTCAAAACGCTGCGCAGTGCCGAAGCTGTCTCACTGGCTCTCCCCCTCAGCGGCATCTCACTCTACAGCGGCTTATACGTAAATGAGCTGGTGGCCCGCGTGCTTGAGCAGGAAACCCGCTTTTCCGAGCTGTTTTTTGACTATCTCCACTGTATTCAGGCTTTAGCCGGAGCTACCGCTACGCCAGAGCCTGCGCTGCGTCGTTTTGAGCTGGCGCTGCTGGGGCATCTTGGCTACGGCGTAGACTTCCTGCACTGCGCGGGGAGCGGGCAGAGCGTCGACGACACCATGACCTACACCTGGCGCGAAGAGAAAGGCTTCATTGCCAGCGTGGTGATTGGCAACAGCAGCTTTACCGGGCGTCAGCTAAGGGCGCTTGCCGAACGCGAATTCCCGGACGCCGACACGCTGCGCGCCGCCAAGCGTTTTACCCGCATGGCCCTCAAACCTTATCTGCAGGGAAAGCCCCTTAAAAGCCGGGAACTGTTCCGTCAGTTTGTGCCTAAAAAAACGCCACCTGAACCTTCGGATAGCTCACAGTAATCACAGAACGTAGCCAGCCTTTCCCCGGCAGGTGTACACTGCCCGGCATCTGTCTGCGAACTCTGAGGATTGTCATGGCTGAATTACTGTTAGGCGTCAACATCGATCATATCGCTACCCTGCGCAATGCGCGCGGTACGGCATATCCGGATCCGGTTCAGGCCGCGTTTATCGCGGAGCAGGCGGGTGCCGACGGTATTACCGTGCACCTGCGTGAAGATCGCCGCCACATCACCGATCGTGACGTTCGCGTCCTGCGTGAAACCCTCGACACCCGCATGAACCTTGAAATGGCGGTGACCGAAGAGATGGTGGGTATTGCCTGCCAGACCAAACCTCATTTCTGCTGCCTGGTGCCGGAAAAGCGTCAGGAAGTGACCACCGAAGGCGGCCTTGACGTTGCTGGCCAGCTGGACAAGATGCGCGATGCCTGTCAGCGCCTGGCCGGGGCGGGGATTCTGGTGTCTCTGTTTATTGATGCCGACCACGCGCAGATTGATGCCGCCGTTGCCGTAGGCGCGCCGTACATTGAAATTCACACCGGCTGTTATGCCGATGCAAAAGACGAAGCAACGCAGGCTAAAGAGCTGGCGCGTATTGCCGAAGCGGCGAACTATGCCGCAGCTAAAGGGCTGAAGGTGAATGCGGGCCATGGCCTGACCTACCACAACGTCCAGGCTATTGCGCGTATTCCTGAAATGCATGAGCTGAACATTGGCCACGCAATTATCGGGCGCGCGGTAATGAGCGGTCTGAAAGAAGCCGTGGCCGAAATGAAACGTCTGATGCAGGAAGCGCGTCGTTAATGGCGATTCTTGGTCTTGGCACGGATATCGTGGAGATTGCGCGCATTGAGAGCGTAATCTCCCGCTCGGGCGACAGGCTGGCAAAGCGTGTGCTGAGCCAGAACGAATGGGCGCAGTATCAGGCTCATCAACAGCCCGTGCGTTTTCTGGCTAAGCGTTTCGCGGTGAAAGAGGCGGCGGCTAAAGCATTTGGCACCGGCATTCGCAACGGGCTGGCGTTTAATCAGTTTGAAGTGTTTAACGACCCGCTTGGCAAGCCACAGCTGCGGTTTTGGGAAGAGGCGGAACGGCTGGCGGAAAAAATGTGCGTGCGCTCTGTCCACGTAACGCTTGCCGACGAACGTCATTACGCCTGCGCGACGGTGATTATCGAAAGCTAGAGTTTATCCGCATGGTGGAGCAGCACGAACTTATCCCACAGCTGCTCTTCGTTTTCTTTATGTTCAGGGTCGCTGATAATCGTCCCGGGAATGGGGCAAACTTTCTGGCAGGTCGGGGTTTCGTAATGGCCAACGCATTCCGTGCAGCGGTCGGTATCGATCTGGTAGATTGAATCGCCCATCGAGATAGCCTGGTTCGGGCACTCGGGCTCGCACATATCGCAGTTAATGCACTTCTTCGTAATTAATAACGCCATTTCAACCTGTTACCTGAAGCCGTCGCTCCAAAAGATATATCCACATTTCGCGCTCGAAAAACCGCAAAAGCATGTATATTTAGCCAGTACTCAATTGGCTTAAATGAAGCAGCTAAAGCAAGGATGTTTCGATGGCGCGCACTTTACCACAAAAGCAGATCATCCCCAACGACACTGAGCCTTTAAGTTTTGTGCTTTGTGTACTTTCAGTACGTGTTATCATTGAACTATTGGTCAGGGCAAACACGACAGGATCGTACTTATGGTACAGAGAGAACAACTGCGCGAAGCTTTCTCCCGTAGGCTGGCGCAGGCCTGCAGCGAAGCAAACCTCGATGAGTTTGGGCGCGGTATGGCGATAGCACGTGCGCTGGGCGTTTCCTCCAAGGCCGTCAGCAAGTGGCTCAACGCGGAAGCCATCCCAAGGCAGGATAAAATGTATGAGCTGGCCACCTTTCTGCAGGCTGACCTGCTCTGGCTCCAGCACGGCAGTGAAAATGGTTACTCCCCCGAGGGCCGCGAAAATGCAGGCCACACAGAAGAGGCGGTGATTTACGATTTTCAGCCGCGCGAAGAGCAGGGGTTCCGTGTAGACGTGCTGGATATTGAAGCCAGCGCCGGGCCTGGACGACTGGTCTCCAGCGAAGTGACCGAAACGATTAACCACATCGTTTATGACAGTCAGGAGGCGCTGGAACTGTTTGGCCATCGCCCGGCCTCAACGATAAAAGTAATTACCGTCACCGGCGACAGCATGTCCGGCACCATTGAGCTGGGCGACTATATCTTTGTGGATATCGGCAAAGATTACTTCGATGGCGATGGCATTTATGTATTTCTCTATAAAGGTCAGCTGCTGGTGAAGCGCCTGCAGATGACCCACGACTGCCTGCTTGTGCGCTCGGACAACCCTAAATATGCCGACTGGCGCATCAGCGAAGAGAACGAACAGCATCTCAAAATCATTGGTCGTGTAATGTATAGCCATTCAATTCGCCGCCACGCCTGAATCCATCTTTATCTGGCGTTTTAGCATCATGATCCCGCGTTAGCGGGATTTTTTTTGCTATGTATTTTGAATGGTTATCAAACCCAGGTATTTTATTAACGATATTTCGTACTTTTGGTTCTTGACTAAATTGTACTATTGGTTCAATATCAATTCATCAGCAGGATGCACCGACTCACAGGCAAGTGAACGCTCATTAACATCAGGCCCTGAAAAAGGGCACATACACCAAAGCAAGAAGCTTTGGGATATCAGAGAGATATCACCAAAGTTGATTGACAGGAGGTTGTATGGACGCACAGGCACGTCGCCGCCAGCGCCGCGAGGCTAAGCAGGCCATCTGGAAAGCCGCGAACCCGTTGTTAGTAGGGATTCGGGCAAAAGCTGACGCAAGGCCCATTCTCTCGTTAACCCGCAAACCCACGCCTCGCCCCGATAAGGCGCTGGAGGTGATTAACATTTATGGCCTGCAAATTATCCAGCAGGCTGAATACCACTCTTTGCTTCGCCAGAAAATCGATGCCAGACAGAGAAGCGTTTATCAGGCCGCGCCGCTGACGGAGTCCGGCTTACCGCAGGCTTCCGGCAAGCAAACCCGACGCGGAAAATCTATTCCACTGATTTAACACAGCAGTACGGCTTTACCTCAACGGCAGTTCGACATCTCAACCGAAGGTTCTCCCATGAATGACCAATCCGCAAATCTGGTCACGCAATCTTTTGCGTGGCTGGCGGCGCTTGCCGCCGGTCTGGGTATCACGACACAGGATATGGTCTACATGATATTCGGGCTGCTTAGCGTACTGATTTCACTGGCTTCGTGGCTGGGGGGCAGGCTGGACGCCCGCCGACAGCATCTCGAAGATCAAAAACGCACCCACATCCTCCAGACGCTGGTGGATGACTTGCAGACCCTAAACCGAGCCGAGCAGATTGAGATTATCAGGGCTGTCAGCGAGGTACTGAAAAAGGCAGGTAACTGATGGCTCTCTCTCCAGGACTCAGAAAAGCATTATTTGGATTGTCCGGGGCGGGCGCCCTGACTATCGCAGGCACGCTACTGCCCGAGCTTGAAGGCGTGAGCTTTACGCCTTATTACGACGTTGCCGGGGTACTCACGGTTTGCTACGGCCATACCGGCAAAGACATTATTGCCGATAAAAGTTACAGCCTGTCAGAGTGCAGGATCTTACTTGATAAGGATCTCCTCCCTGCGGCACAGGCGGTATCAAGGGCGGTAGTTGTCCCGGTAAGTGAGTACCAGCGCGCAGCATTAATCAGTTTTACCTACAACGTTGGTACGGCCGCTTTTCTGCGTTCCTCCGTGCTGAGAACGTTAAACGCCGGAAATTACCAACAGGCCTGCGCCGAGTTGAAAAAATGGATTTGGGCGGGCGGTAAACAGTGGCAAGGGCTCATCAACCGCCGTGAGGTGGAGTATCAGCTTTGCGCCTGGCCGGAGGTGAAAAAATGAAGCCGTTAACCACATTTGCGCTGGCGGTCTTTACGCTGCTTATCGCCAGTAGCTGGTGGCTTCATCAGCGCTATGACGTGCAAAAACAAAGAGCTGAGGAGGCTATGCAGCAGCTTGCTCAACAGAAAACAGAGTTGCAGAACCTTGTGCAGCGCCAGCAGGCGGTAGCCGGGCTTGATGCTCACTATAGCGAGGAGTTAACCCATGCCAGGCTCACTATTGAAAACCTGCAGCGTGATGTGGCTGCTGGTACTCGGCGGCTGCGCTTCAGCGCCGGCTGCAAAATGGTGCCTGACACCGCCGCCGCCGCCAGGCTGGATGATGCAGCCGCCGCCGGACTTACTGACGCCGCTCAACGGGATTATTTCCGTCTCCGGGAGCGCATCGAAACGAGCAACAAGCAGCTAGCGGGGCTGCAGGAGTACATCCGCAATCAGTGTCTGAAATAAGCCTCGAATTTTCGAGGCTTTTTTATTCCTACGTCAAAGAGGTCATTCCTATGTCTACATCCCTGAAGTTCCCCATTGTTCTGGTTCACGGTCTGTTCGGTTTCGACAAAATTGGCGGGATTTATCCCTATTTTTACGGCATCAAAGAAGCACTGGAGAAAGCTGGTGCGAAGGTTTATATCGCCACGCTTTCCGCGCTGAACAGCAATGAAATGCGCGGTGAACAACTGCTGGATTTTGTTCGCAAAGTGCAGGCTGAAACCGGTGCGGCAAAAGTTAACCTGATCGGCCATAGTCAGGGACCGCTGGCCTGTCGCTACGTCGCGTCGACTCATCCTGAACTCATTGCCTCAGTGACCTCCGTTAACGGCGTTAACCACGGTTCAGAAATTGCAGACCTGGTTCGCCTGGCGCTGAAGCCCGGACGTCTGCCGGAGTCTATAGCCAACGCGGCGCTGTCGGCCTTTGGCCAGCTGCTTTCTGCTCTGGCCGGTGCACCTCGTCTTCCTCAATCCGGCGTGGACGCGCTGGATGCGTTGACCAGTGAAGGCGTGGCCGCATTCAACAAGAAGTATCCACAGGGGCTTCCGGCAGAGTGGGGCGGCCAGGGCAAAGAGCTGGATAACGGCGTTTACTACTACTCGTGGAGCGGGATCATCGATTACAACCCACTGCATCAGGGGGCGAACAACCTCGATCCGCTGCACGTCGCCATGCTGGCATTTTCCATCCTGTTTACCAACGAACGCTTCCAGAACGATGGCCTGGTTGGCCGCTATAGCAGCCACCTTGGCAAGGTGATTGGTTCTGATTACTCGTTGGATCACGTCGATGCCATCAACCAGCTGGCAGGCGTGGTCGCCAATAACACCGACCCGGTGAAACTGTACGTAGACCACCTTGCTCGCCTGCAGGCTAAGGGGCTTTGAGCCCGAACCTGACCGCCTTCGGGCGGTTTTTCTTTGGAGAAATCAATGAATGACACCACGCGCCCCGGCTTTCTGACGCCGCTGGGGGCATCGCCACACTATGACGATGCACTCGATGCGGAACTTGCTGGCTGGATAGGCGGTGTATCGGGCCTGCCGCCGGAAATGGTGATGGCGAAGTGGAGCGATCCGCCGCCCGCC
This sequence comes from Styx infernalis, assembly GCA_018237865.1. Taxonomy (NCBI): domain Eukaryota; kingdom Metazoa; phylum Arthropoda; class Insecta; order Lepidoptera; family Riodinidae; genus Styx; species Styx infernalis. The sequence goes on along the minus strand of DWAA01000111.1, from coordinate 3,412 downwards.
ACGCCGGAAGCTGGCATTACCTGGTGTGACTTTTTTACCAACGTGAAGCAAGCAGAAACGCCTTTCTTCCATTTACAGGACAGCGAGCAAAGCGTGCTTCAGAGCGTCGAATCCGTTGACGTCACCTGCGGCTTTTATGGTCCTGGAGCCCAGGCCGTGGCGGCTCTATTTCGCGATGGCCTGAACGTGCCGCAAAACAATGCTGAACTGAACAGGCTGGATCTTACGTTTTTGCAGTGTGGTGACATCACGCCGGACCCTGAATTTATCAACAACCAGTGGCTACGCCGCTACACCCTCACCGTGGCGCTAAAACGCAGCATTGCGCGGCGCTACGGTATTCGTTCCATCCTTTCATCCGCAGTAAAAATCATTGGAGAGTAAGCTATGTCACAGGGTTTACCTGTATCTAACATTGTCAGCGTGACAGTGAATATGGCGCCACGTGCGGCGCAGTCCCGTAACTATGGTGCGCTGTTGGTCGTAGGTGCGAGTAACGTTATCGACGCGAAAGAGCGTATGCGTGCTTATTCCAGCCTGAGCGGCGTAGCCGCGGACTTCGGTCTCGAAGCCCCGGAATACAAAGCAGCCAGCCTTTACTATCAGCAGTCCCCGCAGCCTGCCGATCTGTTTATTGGTCGCTGGGTAAAAGAAGAGAGCGAGGGCAAAGCCGGTGAAACCATCTCTGAATGCGTCTCGGCGCTGAGCGCACATTCTACAGACTGGTACGGTCTGGTCATTGCTGAAGACACGATTACCGATGAAGCGGTGCTGGCCGTGGCCGCGGTGATTGAAGGTGACGGTGTTTCCCGAATCTTTGGCCATACTTCCGCCAGCCCTAAGGTATTGGATGCCAACGACAGCACCGACATCGTCAGCAAGCTGAAAGCAGCGAAGTTCGCCCGTACCTTCAGCCAATATTCCAGCGCCACGCCGTTCGCGGCAGCCTCGCTGTTTGGCCGCGCGTTTACCGTTAACTTCAACGGCAATAACACCACCATCACCCTGAAGTTTAAGCAGGAGCCGGGCATTACCGCGGAAACGCTGACCCAAACGCAAATTAACGCCCTGTCTGCGAAAAACGCCAACGTCTTTGTGAACTACAACAATGACACCGCCATTATTCAGGAAGGCGTGATGAGCAACGGCAGCTTTATTGACGAGCGCCACGGCCTCGACTGGCTGCAAAACTATGTGCAGACCAACCTCTACAATCTGCTTTACACCAGCAACACCAAAATCCCGCAAACCGATGCTGGCGTCACCCGTCTGCTGAGCAACGTTGAGCATTCCATGGCCCAGGCGGTCACTAATGGCCTGGTGGCTCCGGGTATCTGGAACGGTTCTGATATTGGCCAGCTTGCCTCAGGCGACACGCTGACCAAAGGCTACTACGTCTACGCCCCAGCTGTGGCCACTCAGGCTCAGTCGGATCGTGAAGCGCGTAAGGCGCCCGTGATTCAGGTGGCCTGCAAACTGGCGGGTGCCGTGCACTTTGCCGACGTCGAAATCAATGTTGTTCGTTAAGGAGATTTAAATGGGTACTTATTCTTTTATGGATGTGACGGCCTCTCTGGTGGGGCCAACCGGCGTGATTGATTTGGGCGCAGGCAGCGGCAATGGCGATACCGGGATCAAAGTAGAGATGGCCGGGCCGAAGAACACCATGACCGTCGGTATTGACGGCGAAGTGATGCACAACCTGTCCCCGGCCAAAAACGGTTCTATTACCGTGACGCTGATGAAAACTTCACCGGTGAACAAAAAGCTGATGCAGGCTTACAACGCCCAAACGCTCTCTTCTGCGATGTGGGGGCGTAACACGATTGTGGTGCGCAATACTTCATCTGGCGATCTGGTTTCGGCAAGCTCAGTGGCGTTTTCTCAGCTACCGGCCAACGGCAACGGCAAGGATGCGGGCACCATGGACTGGAAGTTTGATTGCGGCAAAATCGATCAGCTGCTCGGGGAGTTCTAAGCCATGGAAATCACCCTGAAAGCGGTGAACTACCGCATTGGCAAGCTCGGCGTGTTTGAGCAGCTCAGCGTTGCGCGCAAGCTGCTGCCGGTTCTTGCTGGCGTTGTTGGTGATTTTCGCAGCTTACAGGGGAAGGAGGGCGGTAACGCCCTCGAAACCGTGCTGCCAAAGATTGCCCGTACGCTTGCCGATCTCAGCGATGAGGACTGCAACACCATTTTATACCCTTGCCTTACGGTCGTGACGCGCGAGCATATGAAGGGCTGGGTGCCGGTCTTTAGCCAGGGATCGTTGTCCTTTGACGATATTGACCTGATGACGCTGCTGCAGCTGGTGGCCCGGGTGGTGGCAGACTCGCTGGGAAATTTTTTGCAAGAACTCCCCGGCGGCGAAAGCCCGGCCCCGTCAGCGGCCTGATGCTGGAGACGCTGCCCGGCGGTGAAGACTATATTCTTCGCCCGGCGGAAGTCTTTGCCCTCAGCTGGCTGGATCTGAAAAGCGGCGCAGTGGATCTCTACGACATTGCGCTGATGAACGATTATCTCGAGATGCAGGCCGAGAATAAGGTCTGTGTCGCACGCTGGAGAGAGGAAAATGAGCGCTAGCACTCAGCTTGTTCCTTACGTCCCGATTCCAGACTTTTTTTATCAGGAAGACCTTAGCTCGCGAATCAGCGCCGCTTTTGGGGAACTGGATAAAACGTTGAACAAGGGAAAAGAAGAAGCGACAAAAATTGATTTTGAAAAACTCACGAAAGGTTTCGAACGCTTCAGTCATCGGGTGCTGTCCCCGCTAACCAAAGCGGGATCCTGGCTCGAAAAGCAGCTGACGGGCATGGAGCAGGATGCACAGGCGGCTCAATCTCTGGATGTTGGTTTAGAGGATTACAAGGCGCTGCAATACGGTGTCAGCCAGTCAGGTGCGGATACGGGGGCGCTGCAAAAGTCGATTAAAAACGTCAGTGAGTATGCCAATGGCGATACTCTGCACGAAAGCCTTTTGAAAAGCCTTGGCGTAAAAACCCATGATGATGCCGGTTTAAAACGGGATAACGCCGATATTTTCTCTCAGGTTGCCCGTTCGTTGGGCTCAGTAAACAAAGATAGCGCTGATTTCTATGCGTTGAATCTGGGCATTGATGACGACACGCTGCATGCGATGCAGCGGGGATTAGGTCGGTTTGCCGAAGAGTATCAGGACCTGTCGCTGCGAATAGGCGGAAGCGCAGAACAGAGCGCCGCACAGTCAGAACAATTTTTGCAGTCCTGGCGTAAAGCGGGCTCCGTGCTTGATCTTCTGGTGGCAAAATCAGGTGGAGATCTGGCTGAGAAACTGGCCGCCCCCGTCGAAAGACTTGCTGAAAAAATGCTGGCTAAAGCGCCACAAATTGAACAAGTGTTGGACAAGGTTGGCAATGTCGTTGAAAAATTTGCT
>DWAA01000110.1:0-12803 GCA_018237865.1 Styx infernalis | reverse complement strand
ACTGCATATGTATTTTTCTATTTACAAAACTGATATAAAATCATAATTTTTAATTAATTCTAAGTTATATAAAATAAAATTACTATAATTTTTTTTTTATTTAACTTAATAATTAGTTTAATCTTATTCAGTTGTTCAAAAGATAAAATCTGTAAAAATGTACACTAATCGATAACAGTAGTTACACATACACTGTTGCTTGAATAGTTCCAATTTAAAATCGTGTTCGCCAAACTGAGACATCTCATGTGATTGGAGTTTCCCACCGGAACCGTACCCTTCCCACCAGAACTTAGTAATGCCAGCAAAATCTGTGATTTACATAGAACACTAAGAGTAATTAATACAGTCAGTTATCAGTATTTGTGTGTCATTTGCTTATGACACTATCATTAGACATCTTCTGGCAGGGGCTTATGCGTTAGATACACAAGCTAATCAGTCTGGATTCACTCGGGTTTTACCGGATTAACTCTGAACCGTTGTTATATCAACCTACTATATGTTTGTTTTATTATGTGAATGCTTTATACACATACATAAAAAAGACAATGAAAATCTCAACTAAGCGCGCAACTTGACGCTCTTGTATCGCTAAGATTTAAAACATGACAGTTGTGGTTCCAGACAACTAACCAATGTAGGATATAATTCTTGAAGTAATATTTATTTTATTCAAGTAATGTAACCACTGATTGACAGGGAGTAGATGGGTTCCACTGGCACAAGACTGGGTGTTGTGACGACCGATGTTTGAATCCTATTTCTATCAGGGGACGTATATTGATTGAATGATGATGATAGTCATGAACCATTGACTTGCTTTAATTTTAGATCAATAAATAAAATTTAGATATAGTTAAGAACTTTGTTTTTGTGGTATTATGAATATGTCTTGATTGTTTTTATTATTGTTTGAGGTACTAATTTCTACAACGTCACATTTGAATGAATATACAGTAAGTTACAAGTAGTGTTTCCGATACAGTCCGACTCCCAGCTTTCAATAAAAGAACCAACGAATTATTTCAAGGCGGGCAACACCGGCTCGCTCTTTGGGATCCTTCGCAGACTCACAGCCAGTAAGCCTACTACTTGGTTGCGCTTTAACAAGCCATCAAAAATTGAAAGTTTGAAATCCAAAATATTAGATCTAGTGTTTTATCACGGCTATATATGTTATATGGTACATATATGGTAAATAAGCCTAGTATTTACTTAAAGTTCAGATCTACTAAATATTCAAGGTTAAAATCTAAGTATAGTAGACCTCGTGAAACTTACAACATTGTTCGGTGAGCGTAAGAAATAGAGAACTCAGTTTCAGCTAATGTTACTAGTTTCCCTCTCCTGGGTAATATTCTGGTAATAATTCACAAAATTTAAAAGCTAATATGAATTCCTAATATGACTATTAGTAAACGTATTTATTTTGGTAATAGTATACATAGATAAAACTTATCACAGCATTGCCAAATTCGCTAACTTAATGCTAAAATTCAGTGTCTTTTTCTTAATATTGCTAAATAATTAAAAAGTCCTAAAACACTGTAATAGTATGTGATTATCACATCTGTATTCATATAACTTATTAATACACCAGTTAAGTTTATTTTATGACTTCGTTCCGTTGTTAATAATGTTGCCTCCCTTCGTGATATAAAGGAATACCAGTGGTGGTCGCACTGATTTCTGTTTCTCCCATTTTCCGCGGAAAGTCACAAAAACTCCCATTATCGTTTTAAGTACAATTTACAAGAAACTATCGGCGCTATCTATAGCTTTTAAGCTTATGATTTAGGACGGGCTTAAAACTTAAACAACAAATTTTACAGTTTGAAGTGTCTCATAATTTATTCATTAGAAAGGCAGGTACACAGGATTTAACTCCTACCAGCTTTTTAAAACAGTGTTACTGTGTTAAAAGGTAAGGGAAGTATTTAACCACAGGGACCGCCAAAGTCAAGATAAACAAACGTACAGAGTTTTAGCTTTGCGGTTAACGTCAGTTGCCGACCGTTGATACGCATTGTGCATACAAACCGTACTCAAGGACGCTTTGAATCAGCAGCCAGCACTCTAGCTTATGCAATAAAGTTACAAAACTAAGGATGAGTAGATGCAGTTTCATTTAAAGCACTATTTTTGACACCTTCCGCCTCCGCGAACGTTAATACTTTTGGTACGGAATGATAGGATAAAAATAGTTTTGTGTCCGACAAAACAATGGCCATAAAAATAAAAACTGAATTAAATAAAAATAGTTAAATGACGATGTAGTGCGTGCGAGTATTAGTTATGGTCGTGAAACTAACTATAGTGGCGCAGGAAATATTGAGGTAGTAATATATGTGGGTACTAAGTTATGAATTTTCATAAATTAGACAACATAATTCAGCAGTACCGGCGGCACACAGTTTTATTCACGTTACAAAATATATTGATTTGGTGTGGCAATCTAGTAAGTGTTGCATTGATTAAGATTCTTTTCTTATGTGATTGTTTAACAAGTAATTTTTAAGAAATGCATTTTAATGCACATAAGAAATTATTTTCAAAGAAACAACGAATTTCAAAATGCATTTCTTTTAGATTAGCATGTTGCAACTGTTTTTTGTTTTTTGTGCAAGCCCGTACCCAAGACTGCCAAGACGATATGACCGATGGCATGTGACATCGCGTATAGGTATGAAATTCCATTATCACTACCTTGACGGATAGCAATTTTTGTCGCGTACAACTACTTTGTAGAACAAGTTATAGCCAGCTGTATTTACTAAAGGATAAGACTTAGGGACCTTTAAAAAAGTAGCGTACACATTTATTTCATTTATACTCCAACGCGCCTGCGCTGCTCGAGGTGTTGTAGGTGTCAATGGTTGTCGGTAATCACTTACCATCAGGTGAGCATCTTGCCCGCATGCTCCTTCTCCTATAAAAAAACACCTCAACCCCCTTCGGGGAATACAGGTGAGTTTATTATGTTACGTTAAAAAATGTATGCCGATAACACTTAAAATTACGTAAGCCCAGATGATGGCACGCGAAACAATTTGTACCAAAAGAACAGGATCGCGTAAACGCGCCCCTGAAGGAAATTGTTTGGATAAAACCCTACGACTCGACCAGAGATTTTTTATTTCATGTAATGCATTATCTTCCCTTAAGAGCAGCCTGTCCAAAAATTTCCTCGGCATTTCGAGGCAATTGTTTGTTTAGTCTACGAAATATTTCACGCCAGAGAGGGAATTGATAGGGTTTTTGCATAACGTGTTTTCTTAGGTATCATAATACAATGCTTATATACGTAGTCAAGTTAGTGACTAATCAGTTGATCTTTTTATAGGTGAGCAGTCAAAAGTTATTGTTTTGTGGTATGTATAGGCTTTACACATGCTCATAATGAGTTGACATGTCGCTAGTAACAAAGGAAAACACCGGCCAAAATTTTTTAACTTCAACTACCTTTTTACAATTCCAGAGTTTTCTAGAACTTTCCATTACATAGTTGTAAAGTTATGGGCATTGGTATTTTTAGATAAACACTAAGGAGTCAATCTGTAAATCTGACAACACAACTGCAAGATAACTGAGTATTTTATTAACACTGAATTCAAAATATTAAATATCTTTGTCTGTAGATAGATAGATTTTTTATTTGGAGACCATACTAAAGAGTGTGTGTATCGTAGCCACGCAGCGTGCTAAAACTGCTTACGTATAGCTAAACCGAATATTTAGCTAAACAGATCTGTTTTTTTTAGAATTTCTTTTAGTTATTCAATACGTATTTATGTACATCTTATTTAGGAAATATTATGAGCAAACGTGTCTAATGAACGTACATAGATTTGATGTATCTCTTATTGTTTGCTATGCAATCACCCTGGTATACAAGGGTGTACAAAACAAATACCGACCGTCACACACGAGGTAGATCGTACAGTATTACACCTTCCAGTATACGAGTATCAGTATATACTGATATTATACTGAGTATTATATAATACTTATAGTGTTTGTATTAAGGTACTCGTGTCACATTAAAAATTAATTCTATACTATGTAAAGTCATGAAATCTGTTTTTCTACGAAGATAACGCCTATAAAACGCCTATAATATGCGCTATTTCTGGTATAACTGCTAATTATTATTGCTATTAACTAGTGGTTGTGCCATATTGTAACATCGGTTACAGCTTCACTTCTACCTTAAGACCTACGTAAAGTGACAGCTATGCTGTCGCGTTTCATATGGTAGGTAGAGGTCTGAATGCCCAACTTCCTCCCCCCTTCCGTCCAAAGATTCTGGGAAGGGGGGACTTCTTAAAGGCTGGCAACGTACCTGCGTCTCTTGTTATATTGCAGGTGTCTATGGGCGACTGTAGTCACTTACTATCAGGTGAGCCTTACTCGTTTGCGCCTTATAAAATAAAAAATAAAAAATAAACCTCAGTGCCTTTCACATAAAGGCACAATAAACGTTATAGGACAGATACGCAGTTGCTGTTCAATTGCGACTTAAAAAATACTAATAAAATAACTGTTTCTATATATAATAAGAATATTTTTTTATACTTTTTGTCGTGTTATTCACTCTGGCTATGACTTTTTTTCTAAGAACTTTGGTATTTACGTCACAAGAAGCCGAAGAATTAGCCCAAGCATGATAGCACTCACGCTTTCGGCGTGACGCCTCTTTGCAGGAGCGACCAAAACAAGGCTGGGATCTGACCTAATGGGTACCACAGAGGATGGAATAAAGGCTTCCATTCCCTGAAGCGCCACATCAGTGACAAAATCAGCAAAGAAGTCGGGAGAATCAAATTTGCCCCCGTATTGTTGGTAGGATGCGAAAAAGGATCGCATACCATCCCAGTCCACCGACTCATAGCGCCAAATGCGACAACTATCTGCAAAACAGGGCCGTGTTGGGCACATAATTGGCACTCTTCTCCATATCAGATAATGGTCCGACGAGCCAAGAAGAGGTTTGGCGGAAACCATATATCCGTCCGGATGAGAGGTCAGGAGAAGGTCCAACAAGGAAGGTCTATGACCCTCAACATCCGGTATTCGTGTAGGCGATGTGACCAGTTGGGTCAAGCCATAAGCCAAAGCAAAATCGTGAACAGATATCCCCGCATGATCGGTTGTAGAAGAACAAAGCCATTTGGCGTGGTGGGCGTGAGCTTATTATTTAAAACTTTCACCAAATATTTATTCGTGGTAATGTATACTTACAATGTAAACAAGTTATGTTACACACTTTTTCCATAAGATGTGGGTGGTATTCTGGTGTAATTTTCGACTTTTAACGTTGACTGCCTCAGAGATTAATTTCTAAAAGTTAATTACGGTGACTTAAGAATACTCTGAGAATACTATCTTAGTCTGTACATGAAGTGTATCTAAGTACTTATGTAAAACAAATACGCTTCTGAATAGACGGTGTTCAACGCAATTTCTTGTCGCTGAGAACAAAATAAAATTTTCCCTACTAGTGGCATTTCAATTTAAGCTAACCTTTAATTGAATATAATGTCTGGTCGTCATGCACGACGTTTCGTAATAAAGAGCAATAGTAGTAAATGTTACTGTGAAATCGGGCACTAGTTCATACAAGTTTTATAAAATTCGTGAACGAGATGGAACAATAAAGTTGGGTCGTCGTTTAACATGGACAAGCCGTTAGTCACGCGGGCCTTGCTCTTTTCCGCAATTGCTGCACAATGCTTAAAGGTAGACCCACAACACACTCAATACTTCGTTATCAATTTTTATAACACGTTGTGGTATGGTAAAACGAGCTAATGGACCGTCTGATGTTAAGTACTTACCTTTTTTCATAACAGCTTCATTACCACCTAGACTTTTGCGTTATAGTCAAACTGAGACAAACTGAGACATGAAGATAACAGTTTTCATCCAACGGCAATGTTCGAACTGGATCACAGCAATGCCAGAATAAGTGTTCAGCGGCAGAAAAGGGGTTTTTTTATGTTGTAAGAGGCAAACGAGCAAGAGGCTCACCTGATGGTAAGTGACTAGCGCTGCCCATGGGCTCCTGCAATACAACAAGGCACGCAGGCGCGTTGCCATCCTTTAAGAAGTCTCCTCTTTCCACAATCTTTGGGCATTCGGACCTCCTACCTACCATACGAAACACGACAGCGTAGCTGTCACTTCACGTAGGTCTTAAGGTAGGAGTGTGTTTCTCGCCAATCGTGCCGGCCAGTACGGCTGAAACCAAAGTTACAGCGTGGCACTACCACTAGTTACTTGAAGTTAAGTTTGCGCACTTTTTATCTAAAGAGCTTCGTTTGTGTGCTAAATCTGGGCAAACACCCGCCTAAAAAATTATTAAATAAAAATTAATTCAAAAACAACTAAAAGCTGATAACCAATTGCTCAATACATTATGTCTTAGCCTAACATTAAAACTATTTTTTGCGGAGGAGTATGCGGCGGTGTGCGCCTACGTTTTGCCGGTTATGTTAAAGTCCTATGAACTGTTCTACTAATTGGTGCCATCAATGGAAAGAGTAAAAGAAGTACTTTATCAGACGAACTCTTTAACAAGAAAGTCTACTGATACTAGCGTGGGTGTAGTCTATTAAAATAACTTCAATGTCAAGTATTTTCTAGCTAGTAGAAGATGCTGAGGTGCCCTTCATTGTTTTTTTAAAGTAAGGATAAAAGAAATCTCCCCATCGGTATAGAGGGACGGTATAGTTTGCATCACACAGTCTGTATTGTATATTGACCTACATTTCGTTTGAATAATTTACGTAGAATGAAAGTGTAATTGAACAACTTTGATGACAGGCGAAACCAGTTATTTTGCGACTGATTATTGTGAATAAATGAACAAATAAGCAGGAATACTTTTAACCTTTGATGTGTGATCTCATTCAGGGGTGGAAAGACCCCACAGGTGGATCCGAGACAGCTGTTAGCGGTCGCTAATATCCCCACGCGCATTCAATTAGCACACAAAGAAATATCACGGCTAATATTACAGATTCAACTTCGCATCACTTTATTTGCGTAGAAATCTAGTTGTATCATAATTTGCATTTGCAATTTGTGGTCTACTGGCTAGGGTATCTATCAATAAACCGTGGTTCGAATCCTGTACACGACGAACATTAGTGTGACAATCATAAATATTTATTTTAGGGTCAGATCGTGTATTCATGTGTACTATATTTGACTTTGGTAATTGCAAAACTAGAGCAAGTCTAATTTTGATACCGTATAATTTCTTGTGACTGGTACTACAATATTAATTATTTTGTATCTCTCACTCAAGTAAAATGAATTTTGTGTGGCTAACCTATGGACTACTCTATTTATATTTAATTAATTAGAAAAATTATATTTCTGACCTCTGTTTTTTATTTATAATAAATGTACAAAACGGAGCAGAAAACTTTGTAGCAATGTCTGTTCAGGTAATTTACATATTACCTCTACAAGAAAATGGCGCGCAGATAAGGTAAATTAGTTAGTATAGGTATCCGGTAATATACCGTCCGCCTTGATGTTTAAGGTAATTGGGGATATGATTAATATTAATAAGGGGCAATGGACTAGATGAAAATCAATATCTGCCGCGTTAGTATCAAACGTGTAAACGATAATCGCTGAACACGAATGGTGACTAGGGCTATTAAGCAAAATTGATGGACATTGCATTAGTAAATTCCCATTAATATCTTTCCATTAATATCAATAAAAAGTCCACGTAGTATACACTGAACATCATCATCATTTGACCATGATCACTTGGTCATTGAAACTTTTTACCGCGCAGAACTATTTAGTGGAACCAGTTGACGTCAGCAGTATTTCCGATCGGATATGACTCAAGGACCTTCAAGAAAAGGGCGTACACATTTCTTAAAGGCCTGATACGCGCCTGCATGCCTTGTGGTGGAACAGGTGTCAATGGGTGGTAGTATACACTTACCATCAGGTAAGCCTCTTGCCCGTTTGCCCTTTATATTATTGCCCTTTAAAGAAGGAAAAACAATACAAACCACCACCGGTTACGACGAACTGGTGTGATGAAGAAACGTAGCAAGCAGCTCATTGATATTTAAATATTTTGCTCTTATAACGTTGGGTGGTGCTAGGTTAACATCACCCATGGTTATTCAAGTTCTGAAGCGCGTTTTCGAAGTTTTTTCTTACGTACTGCATATACAATATCTCAACATTTACCATTGGGGACTAACGATCGGCTTCTCAGTGGTAGGCCAGTCAGTGATATTTGAGTAGGTCGAGAACCTTCTCATATTTGGCTTGGGGGAAATTCTTTCCTTTCAATTCTTCAAATACGTTCAAGCGTAAGATAAATAAAACTGCGTAAAGTAATCGTGAGGGCCAAATTCCTTATCTTTCCGTTGACCTATAATCACATCGTACCCAAGCCATACCACCATACCCTTATCATTTAAGGCTGACTTTGTGAGCGTAATGGCTGTATGTCCGTCTTCCTACGCCATCATAGCAATAACAAAAAACCACCTTAATACGGATTTGTAATCACGAAAATCACTGCTATACAATAAATATTGAAATCACTTGCAAAAACTGAATGACTTGCAAAAATATTGGCTTCATCTTCAAGCGTTTATTATTAGCTTTTTTGCTTTTGAGTGAACTAATCTCATTCTAATCTCGATGAATGGTTGCGATCATCAGATTCAAATATGCTTTCATTCAAAGCCAAAGGATCAAGTCTATCGGTAAGAGCCCGGTCGTTGATAATTCTAGACGCTTTACGTTGGATACGTTCAAATGGAAGGAGCTGGTATTGAGGGCTCCAGCCCAAAGGTGAGAACAATATTCCATGTGAGGTCGAACTTATGTCTTATACAATTGCAACCGATGAGCTGGTTCAAATAACTGTCTCGCCCTATCAAGCACACCAAGCTTCTTGAAGGCTAACTTAGCCTTCCCCTCCAGATGACCCCGGTACTGTCTGTGACTCGATATGTCATTACCAAGAATACTAATACTCAAAGCCAAAGGAGTATTCTCAAAAAGAGGGGATACAACAAAGGGAGATCTTTTTGCGGTAAACGCGCAAATGTGTCTTTATATGGTTAACTTCCCGTGATAGTTTCTCAAAAATGACTGGATTTATTGGATGAGTCTTGCACAAGGAAGCTTTGACAATGCAAGTAAGTGTTAAGAAGAGGTTTTAAAAATGCAACCCCTAAAATAAAAAGGGGTCTGTGTACTTCATACTGATACTATTGTGTTACGACGATTATTTTGCAGGATATGATCTTTTAACATAAATTAAAATATCTTAAAAAATAGTTTGCCTCTTAAGAATGTTCTCGTTCAGTTATAAATAAAGATATATTACTTTTTTCACCCCAAAAGATTTTTCACTGCCAAGACACAACTAAGTTACATCAGATCAGTCTTCTGTTTTTAAAAGTTGCCTAAGTCACTTATACTTATATTGGCTTCAGAATAGGAATTGTACCTAGGGTAACTAATACGTACTTATGACCTATCACATGCAGTAGTAACAAATCAGACATTGTGCCCAAATTGTATAAGAAAACAACGTTAATGTATTTTAAACCAAATCACTTACGAAAAATCTTCACACGGCTGCAGGGTAACCTCATACCAATCCGAATGTCGTTGAAGTTATTTAATTGGACAAATTGAAAAGAGAAGAAATCAAATTATTTGAAAACAAAAAACTCGACGGCTTGTGTACAGAATTATTAAAGCGATATTTCTCTGTTTTTCCACAAAGAGCATGCAAGTTATACTTTATTTTGGTAATTAAAAAAATCAGGTAAAGGATAATTTCCTATACTACAAACATTTATGCATTTAAACTTGCTAAGTTTAAGCGCATCGATCTACTAAGCTTGCCCAGTAAATATAAGATATTGTGTAGTAAATAATATTGCGTTTGCTCATAACACCGACAATTCTACTTATACTGTTCCGTAAATAGTATTGTTGACCGCGTTTGCCAAACTTGTGTCATGAATAGGTAAAGTCCAAAGATATTGCTATTTCACCGGCACCCGTATCCTTCACACTAAAACACAGCAAACAAGTATAGCTTGTAAGTTTTGAGATAAAAATAGGTACGGTGGTAGTTATTCCACGTACAAGCATTTTCACAAAAACTAATTAATTATATGATGAATTGATTATTAAATACAAGACATACGAATAAGTCTGGTTCCAAAATAAGATTTCCTTAGAAAATATAAATGTATTTATCACAGAAATATTCATTGTGGCCTCGATTCGTTCCCAGTACTTTACGGTTAGTGGTCCGGTACTCTAGCCGCTTGACAAGGGAGGCTATCAAATCCATTTATATACTGAACATTAGTAATTTTTCGGCAATAAATATTTTAGCCCGGATAGGCGACTAGTTTAAGCTTTAAAATAGTCCAAGTGAATATAATCAATAAGATGTGAATATACCAAAATAGGCATAAGTGCTGTCTGTATCTTGACGTCGTAAATGAAAGTATTTTAAGACAAGTTTCTATAAGCGGATGTACAAACTACCTAACTAGTGTTAGTGCCATGTTGTAGCCGTATAGGTCGGCACGGTCGGCGAGAAACCACATCCCCGCCTAATATCGACGTTAAGTGACGTATGGTTGGTAGGAGGTCCGAATGCCTAACTCATTTAACCTCAAAATATTCTTGAGGGAAAGGTGGAGATGTATTAAAGACTGGCAAAGTGCCTGCGTTCCTTGTGGTTTTGCATGTGTCCATGGGTGGCGGTAGCCACTTGCCATCAGTTAAGACCGTTTGCCTCTTATACAATATTAAAAAAAATCGTGCAAAAGTACTGATCGTATGAAGACCGTCTAACTAATACTATAATAAGAAAACCTGAAGGAATTGCTATAAAATTTGATAAATGTAACCTTTATCTTCATGAACATTAATAACGTTTTATCTGAAAAGAATTTCGAAACGTTATTCGTATCGATGAGACAATATATTGATTATTCGGCACCCTCGCATCGTGAAAAGGGGGATCGTTGATCCCTTTCAATGGAGAACTGAAATATAAGTCAGAGCAAATTACGAGTATATAATTGTTTATCATTCACTGTTTTGGTGTTTTAATTGAATGTTACGTGTTTGGGTAGTCAGGGAAAAAAAATAATTTGAACTAACTAACAGCTCCAGTTTTTTGCGACTTAATTATGTTTTGATTTTCCAATTTACCTTTTTTACCTTCTTAGGGGTGGAATGTCGGATACCCCCCTATTAATATATCTGCGTTATACAAACAAGACTGGGGTAAAATTTTATGTTTCTAACAGACCGCGCACGGTTGCCGGTGAAATAACAAAGACATGAGACTTCCGTCTTCATGTTAGTTAGTTTGGCGAACGTCTTTTACAATCCTGTAATACAATAATTTAGTGTTATTGAAATTATTATGGACAAAGGTAACCACTTAACGATTGATACTTTCATTTTATTTTGTCACCTGTTAACATAAATAAATGATTGAACTGTTATCCGTTGGTGTATTGGTTGAATATTCCATTACTGTAGCATATTCTACAACGACCTCATCAAAAGAGAGAGAATTTTTGATAAAAGATACAGACTACACATAGAGTCCCGTAGCGGGTGGGAGCTGCTGGGGTAAGAACCCAAAACATTTTGCTACACCGATGGCTCCAGGAAAGAAGCCTACAATCTGTCCGGGGCTGGAATCCTCATACTAGGGAAAGACGGCTCCGCTGAAAAAGAGGTTTCTATCAGCCTGGGTAAATACGCTAGCGTCTTTTAGGCAGAGACGCTCGCAATTCTAGAATGTGCAAAGGGGTTGCTACAGGTATTACCACAAACTAATGAAACTGTAATAATCTACAGTGACAGCCAGTCTGCTCCCATGGCGATGGACCGCATAGAGAACTCGTCTCGACTCGTGAGACCAGTTTTCACTTTCTGGCGGAGTGTCCGGCATACTTCTCCACCAGATGGCGTCTGTTGAGGGTGAATAGGCTGGGACCCAAGGACCTCCATGATATAATGGTGAGGGACATAGTGTGATTTGGAATGGACTCAGGTATGTTCGAGGATGCTTAACTGCAGGGATCACAGATACCCTGAATACCCGCATTTATAGGAAAATGGGTGAAATAGCCCAGACCTTTATGGGCTGATCAACCCGCTGCGTTCCTGTAGATGTCACTCTTATAGATAGATGTGTGTGTGGTTTATTCCCGAAAGTATTTATATATAGGAATTACCCTCGTTTGCTTATACTGAAGCATGTTTGAAGAAATATTTTATTTATATCAAGCTTTGTGAGTGTAAATCAACAAACTAATGTTGCACCACAGCATAAAAAAACTTGGAAAAAAACACTTCTATGAATTTTGTTCTCCTTTACAATGAAAATAAAATAGCAGGAAGGAATAAAACTGTTTTTGATTCATTGTCCTCGTATCCTTAACAATGAGCTGTCGAAGTCTTGCAAATTATCAAAGTATTGAAATTATTTTGCCATGAAGATAAATTATTATTACTCTGTACATATGGAAGAATATGCACAGTTAAAATACTGCTGTTGTGTGTTGTGGATTTTTGCCCTGCCTTACTTCCATTGGTTTATATTTATAAGAAACAAATAATAATTTATTGTCACTATCCTTCCTCATAATTCTCGACACTAATATTATATACCAGTTGTAAAATGCAAGGCTTGGTAATGTTAGTAATGCTTATAATTGAACTTTAACAGATACTGTATTGATTTACGGGTAAAA
>DWAA01000109.1:0-12879 GCA_018237865.1 Styx infernalis | reverse complement strand
GCTCACCTGGTATATGGGGGCGCTCTCCGTCGGCGCGATTTTTGATTTCCTGAAGATTGTCTAAGGAATAAGAGATGTTGAAAACAATCGACTTAAACAGTGATTTAGGTGAGAGCTTTGGGCAGTGGAGCATGGGGGACGATGCGGCAATCCTCACGTTAGTCAGCAGCGTCAACGTCGCCTGCGGCTTCCACGCCGGATCTCCTGCCGGGATCTTAGAAACCCTGAAAGCCGCGAAGGCGCAGAATGTTGTGGTGGGGGCGCACGTTGCTTACCCGGATCTCGTGGGCTTTGGCCGCCGCAATATGGATGTGGCAAGCGACGAGCTTACCGCCGACGTCATTTACCAGATTGGCGCGCTGCAGGGGCTGGCCCGCGCGGCCGGAACCGAAGTGCGGTACGTGAAGCCGCACGGCGCGCTGTACAACACTATTGCCCATCATGAACGCCAGGCGCTGGCGGTGATCGACGCGATACTGGCCGTCGATCCACAGCTGCCGCTGGTGGGGCTGGCTGGCTCTCCGGTGCTGGCGCTGGCGCAGCAAAAAGGGCTGAAAACGATCGCTGAAGCTTTCGCCGACCGCGCCTACCATGCTGATGGCTCTCTGGTTTCGCGCCGTGAGGCGGGCTCGGTGCTTCACGACGCGGGGCAGGTTGCCCGGCGGATGCTGCAGTTAATCACCGAAGGCGGCGTGGACTCTATCGAAGGGAAATTTACCCCGATACACGCTGACTCAATTTGCGTCCACGGCGACAGCCCCGGCGCTATTGCGATGGCGGCGGAAATCCGCAAGCTGCTTGAATCTCAGGGCATCGCCATTCGTGCGTTTGTCCCGCAGGGTTGAGGAACGCTTATGTCGATGCTAATGAAGGCCAGCAGGGAAGCGATAGCGGCCGCACGCGAAGCCCGGTTTGCTATCCGCGAGGGGTTTGATAAACCTACGGCGGGTATGGCGCCGGGGATGACTCAGGCGAATATGATTTGCCTGCCGTGTGACTGGGCGTTTGATTTCTTGCTCTATGCCCAGCGCAATCCGCAGAGCTGCCCCGTACTGGACGTTATCGAATCCGGAGGGCATCAAACGATGCTGGCGGAAGAGGCGGATTTGCGTACCGATATTCCACGTTATCGCGTGTGGGAGCAAGGCCAACTGGTCGATGAGATTACCGATGCCCGCACACTGTGGCGGCAGCATCCCGACCTGGTGACGTTTTTAATCGGCTGCAGCTTTACGTTTGAAACGCCGCTGCGCGAAGCCGGGATTGACGTTCGCCATATTACCGACGGCAGCAATGTGCCGATGTACAAAACCAGCCGCATGTGCCGCCCGGCGGGTCGCCTGCAGGGCGAACTGGTGGTGTCGATGCGGCCGATTCCGGCTGACCGGGTGGCCGATGCGGTGATGATTAGCGGCCGTTTCCCGGCGGTACACGGTGCTCCGGTTCACGTAGGTGAGCCGCTGCTGCTCGGTATTAAAGATATTTCTCAGCCAGACTTTGGTGACCCGGTGCGCATCGAGCCTGGAGAGATCCCCGTTTTTTGGGCCTGCGGCGTAACGCCTCAGGCGGCGGTGATGAAGTCTGGCGTGCCTTTTGCCATCAGCCACGCGCCGGGGCATATGTTTATTACCGACGTGCCGGATGCGGCATGGCAGGGGAAATAACGTGAGATTCTTAGCCGTCAATCTGAGCAGTTTTTTGGTGGAACTCAGTTCGCTCGACGAAACGCTGGCGCTTTTTGATTCCCTGAACGCCGCGCCTGAAAAAGGCATTGAAGAGATTATTCCTGCTGCCCGCACTTTGCTGATCCGCTTTTGCCCGCGAGAAACCAGTATGGCGTCGCTTGCCGAAAAAATAGCGCGTCATTCTTTGACCCAGCGCGCGGCGCGCAGCAGCCCGCAGGTCACGATTCCGGTTCATTACAATGGCGAAGATTTGCCTTCCGTAGCTGAACTGCTGGGTATTGAGATACAGGCTTTAATTCGCCGCCATCAGGAATCCGCGTGGAACGTCGCGTTTACCGGTTTTGCACCGGGTTTCGCCTACATGGTTTCTGACATCGGGGGTTGGCAAACGCCTCGGCGCGACAACCCCCGTACCCGTATTCCTGCAGGCTCCGTTGCGCTGGCCGGTGAGTTTAGCGGCATTTATCCGCAGGCCAGCCCCGGCGGCTGGCAGCTTATTGGCCAGACCGGGCTGAAAATGTGGGATCTCTCCCGCGAACAGCCCGCGCTGCTGATGCCCGGCGCGCAGGTACACTTTGTCGACGCGGCGAAAAGTACCAAAACAGTTTCGCTTCCCGCTCGAGTCCTCCCGCAAAGTCAACCTGAAGGCGCTGGCGCAACGCTGACGGTGCTGGCAACCGGGCTGCAAACGCTGTGGCAGGATGATGGCCGGGCGGGAAGGGCCAGTATGGGGCTTTCAGAGTCCGGGGCGATGGATAAATCCGCGCTTCATGCGGCAAACCGTATTGTGGGCAATCCCGCCAGCTTGCCGTGTCTGGAAATTACCCGGGGGGGCTTCCGCGCCAGGGCGGCGGGCGATGTGGTTATCAGCGTGACCGGGGCGCAGTGTCCGCTGACGCTGCGTACGGCAGAGGGGGAGCGTTATGCGATGGACGGCTACCGGCCGCTAAACCTGGCAACCGGCGATGAAATCCATGTTGCTGCTCCGGTTCGCGGGTTGCGCAGCTATCTTGCTGTACGTGGCGGGTTTATCGTGCCGCAGAGTCTGGGCAGCGCGGCACGCGACAGCCTGGCGCTGGTTGGCCCTGAACCGTTAGCCGTGGGCGATATTTTAGCGACCGGTGCGTACTCAAACCCCGGTCCGGTACTGTTGAATGAGCTTCCGGCATCGCCGTTACCTACAGTAGAAGAGACCGTTACCCTGGATATTGTGCTCGGGCCGCGCACGGACTGGTTTACCGCTAAGGCGGTCGCGCTGCTCACGGCCCAGCGCTGGCGCGTGACGCCGCAATCGAACCGCATTGGCTTACGCCTGGCCGGAGAGCAGCCTCTGACGCGCAGCCAGCATCAGGAACTGCCGAGTGAAGGTACCTGCAGCGGCTCCATCCAGGTTCCCGCCAACGGGCAGCCCGTTCTGTTTCTGCACGACCATCCGCTCACCGGCGGCTATCCGGTGATAGCCGCCGTGGCTGAATATCACCTCGACCTGGCCGGGCAAATCTCGCCGGGCGCCTCGATTAGCTTCAACGTTATCCGACAATTTTTGGAAATAGCAGGGAGTAAAGCCAGTGATCAGCGCGAAGCATAGAGTTCTTATCGCCAACCGTGGCGAGATTGCCGTCCGTATTATTCGCGCCTGCCGTGATTACGGCGTGGCGTCCGTAGCTGTTTACTCTGATGCTGACGCCGATGCGCTTCACGTTCGCATGGCCGATGAAGCATGGGCGCTGCCGGGTATCCACTCCAGCGAAACCTATCTGAATATTTCGCTGCTGGTGGATATTGCTCGCCGCAGCGGAGCCACAATGGTTCACCCGGGCTACGGCTTCCTCTCGGAAAGGGCCGAGTTTGCCCGTGCGGTGCAGACCGCCGGACTTATCTGGATTGGCCCCGAGCCGGAAACCATTGAAAAGCTGGGGGACAAGGTTCAGGCCCGCAAAATTGCTCTAGAGGTGGGGGCCCCGCTGGTACAAGGCACGGCCGATCCGGTCAGCAGCGGCGCTGAAGTTGTCGATTTTGCTTCTACGTATGGCATGCCGGTGGCGATTAAAGCCGCGTTTGGCGGCGGTGGGCGGGGGCTTAAGGTAGCCTGGAAGCTTGACGAGGTCGAAGAGCTTTACCATTCGGCGACGCGCGAGGCGTTAAGCGCCTTTGGCCGCGGCGAATGTTATGTAGAGCAGTATCTCGACTGCCCACGGCACATTGAAGCGCAGGTGATTGCCGACAAACACGGCAACGTGGTGGTGCTCGGCACCCGCGACTGTTCGCTGCAGCGCCGCAACCAGAAGCTGGTAGAAGAGGCGCCTGCGCCATTTATCAGCGAGGTGCAGCGCCAGGAAATCCATAGTGCCGCGCACGATATTTGTGCCCATGCGGGCTACGTCGGCGCGGGTACCGTTGAGTTCTTACTCAGCCGCGACGGCAAGCTGTCATTCCTTGAGGTTAACACCCGCCTGCAGGTCGAGCATCCGGTTACTGAGGAAACCACCGGGATTGATATTGTTGTTGAGCAGTTACGCATAGCCGAGGGGTTACCGCTGAGCATCCAGGCCACGCCGGTTCCGCGTGGTCACTCGTTTGAGTTCCGCATTAATGCCGAAGATGCGGGCAAGGGCTATTTGCCTACGCCGGGCAAGATTAGCGTATTCCGTGCGCCGTCCGGCACGGGCATTCGCCTCGACAGCGGCGTGGAGGCCGGGTCTTCAGTACCGGGCAGCTACGACTCTTTAATGGCGAAGCTGATCGTCACCGGCAGCACCCGCGAACAGGCCATTGCGCGCGCGCGCCGCGCCCTGCTTGAGTTCGAGATTGACGGTGTGGCTTCGGTACTGCCGTTTCACCGCGCCGTGATGGATGACCCTGATTTCACCGAAAACTTTGCCGTGCATACCCGCTGGATTGAAACGGATTTTGCCGGACGTATTGAGTTTTCCCCCCGTCAGGTTCCCTCTGCTGATGAGGTTTTGACCCGCAGCTGGATAGAGCTGGACGGGCGGCGCGTGCGGTTGGGGCTGCCAGCAGGTCTGTTTGGCGGCCTTGCTCAGGCGAATACGGGCAGCGCCCGGAAGCTCGAACCTGAAATCACCAATGAAGCCGTAATCAAAGCGCCAATTTCAGGCGTACTCCACGGCTGGCTGAAAGAAGAAGGGGCGGCTGTCGTGCAGGGAGAGGTGGTTGGCGTGATGGAAGCCATGAAAATGGAGGTTCAGGTCGTGGCGCACCGCAGCGGCAGGCTCAAACGGGGCGTTGAACAAGGCGCAGCCGTTGAGGCAGGTCAGCCTCTGGGTGAGATCGGCTAATCTTTAAGGCGGGCCTGAATCCGCCTGTTTCTTCGCTGGAATGTCGGAGTAAATGTCGGAGAAACTTTTACCGGAGTTCACCGATGAAGCCTTACCACCCTCCCTTTTCTCTGACTTCCTCGATCCTCAGCCGTACGATTGAAATAGGTGAGTTACTGGGACTGTGGTCATCGAATGCCCAACGAGCCTCTCCTCTGTTACGTAAAGAAAACCGTATTCGCACTATCCATGCTTCTCTGGCAATAGAGCACAACAGTTTATCTGCTCAACAGGTGACGGCGGTTATGGAGGGCAAGCGAGTACTGGCTCCGTCAAAAGATATTCAGGAAGTCCGTAACGCCATTCTTGCCTATGAGGCGCTTTCCGGGTGGCAAAGTGGCAAGGCCGACCATTTTTTGTCAGCGCATCGGGTGCTGATGCTGGGTCTGGTTGATACGCCCGGTCAGCTCCGCAGCAGCGATGTCGGCGTTTATCGAGAGGGGAGGCTGATTCATATGGCACCGCCGGTGAGCCAGGTGAGCCGACTTGTGAATCAGCTTTGCGAATGGCTGCACGGTACCGACCTGCATCCGCTGGTTGCAAGTTTGGTTTTTCATTATGAGTTTGAGTTTATCCATCCCTTCAGCGACGGTAACGGCCGAATGGGGCGGCTTTGGCAAACGCTGATCCTGAGCTCGCCCGGCTGCCGGTAGAGACGTTAATTCATGACCAACAGGAAGCCTATTACCGGGTGCTCAGAGAGTGCGATCGGCAAAGCGACTGCACGGCTTTTGTGGCGTTTATGCTGGAAATGTTGACGATTGCATTAAAAGAGGGCGTTGCTCAGACCCGTCTGGAAGAAGAGCCAGCCTCGTTTTTTGTCAGGCAATTGAGCGCAACGGCCCGGCAAATTCTTAACCTCATTGCAGAAGAGCCTTCGATAACCATAGCGCGACTGGCAGAGAATACCGGTTTAACCAGCCGCACCATAGTGAGAAATCTCAAAACGCTACAGCAAGACGGGCGGCTGGAGCGCATAGGTGCTGCACGAAACGGCTACTGGCGAGCAAAATAAAACGACTTCTTCACCATGTGACCTCGTTACCTATTTTTATGTTTTTAACAAAAAATCAACAATTAATCTAACAAAATTGTGACAATGCACAATATACATATAACTTAATATGTTTTATAAAATGTAGCCATTGCCTGCAACTATGCCCCCTAACGAGAAAGACATATGGAACAGACATCTGCTACAAAGAGTACCGATTCCCGGCCGGAGAAGGGCCAGCAGTTCAACCGCTCCATCGGCCTGGTGTCCAACTTTGCGCTTGGTTTTACCTACCTCTCGCCGCTGACCGCCGTTTATTCTCTTTTTGCGCTTGCGATAACCCTCGCGGGGCCGCCTGCCATCTGGTGGATCCTGATTGCCGCCTGCGGGCAGCTGCTGGTCGCCCTGGTCTTTGGCGAGGTGGCTTCGCAATACCCGATAACCGGCGGGCTATATCCGTGGGCCAGAAGGCTTTGGGGGAAAAAATATGCCTGGATTGCGGCGTGGATTTACCTCTGGGCGCTGGTGGTCACTATTACCTCTATTGTTGAATACACCTCGACCTTCGTCGCCTCGCTTTTCCACTATGGCGACACGCCGCTGGCTATGCTGCTGACCTCTGTGGTGCTGCTGACGATCATGATGGGCGTGAATATGTCCGGGACGAAAAACCTGGCAAGGGTCGCCCGCTTCGGCTTCTGGTGCGAAATTATCAGCGTGATCGCGCTCGGCATCTACCTGCTGATTTTCCATCGCAATCAGCCGTTCTCCGTAGTGTTTGACGCCATGGGAGCGCTGGCGAAAGACGGCAGCTACGGCACGGCGTTTATGTCAGCGTCGCTGATGGGCCTGTTTATGTTCTTCGGCTTTGAGGCCTGCGGCAACGTGGCGGAAGAGGTTAAAAATCCCGGACGTAAGATCCCGGTGGCGATGATCCTCAGCATCGTCTTCGGTGCGATCTCTGCGGTGATCTCAATCCTCGGCTACCTGCTGTCATCCCCGGATCTGATGAACATCGTTAACGGCAAAATTGCCGATCCGATCCCGGCGATTCTGAATGACGCGCTGGGCGAGAAGGGCGCCACCCTGTTTATCGTGATTGCTGTCGTGGCGATGCTGTCGTGCATCCTGTCGCTACAGGCCGCGCTCAGCCGCCTGATCTTCTCGTTCTCCCGCGACAAAATGCTGCCGGGCAGCGAGTGGATGGCGAAGATCTCGAAGCACAGCGTACCGGATAACGCGATGCTGATAAGCTGCCTGCTGCCGATGGTGATTTGCGTCTGGGTTTACTTCCAGCCGGATAATCTGGCCAGAATCACCGCGTTTGCGGTTATCGGCATCTACGTTTCGTTCCAGATGGTGATTCTTGCCGCGCTGCGCCAGCGGCTGAAGGGCTGGAAGCCTGCGGGAGAATGGACGCTGGGGTCGTGGGGGATGCTGGTGAACGTGCTGGCGCTGGCCTACGGTATTGGCGGCATTTGGCTGCTGGCCCAGCCTGCGGATAGCGCAACCTTTATCGACCGCTGGACGGTGCTGATTGGCCTGGCGCTGGTTATTGGCTCGGGGCTGGTTTACATGTCGATAGCCAGGCCGTTCGGCCACTCTGATGCGCCAGAAAATGACGCCATCGAATACGCAAAGCGGCTAAACCTTTCTCGCGAATATTAATAAAAAAGGGCCGTGGGGCCCTTTTTCATCGTGACTTATTTATCCGTAGCGTTTAAGGGCCTTAAGGCCCTTTTTTCATCAGCTCATATAACGTGCAGTATTTGGTTTTATAAACTTCAGCGGCCTCGGCGGCATTCAGTAATTCACCTACGCGATATTTAGGATAAGTGGAGAAAATAATCCGCTGATCTAAATTAGTCAGCACAACTTTGTGGTTATTAAACAGCGGAAGTAATTCCTCTTCTACTTCACTGACCAGCACGTCAATCGCGGCGACGCCGATGAAATGCTGCTGAAAATAAACCGGCATCGCCGACGTCAGGGTATAAGACGTATTACAGACATAGTCGACGTAGGGGCCGTGAATATAGGCCTGGCCGTTTTCCTGCGCGTCTTTAAACCACTCGAAGGTCCTGAAATCCAGCCGCTGCTGGGTGGCCTGATCCAGGTCGAGGTTAACCTTTTTCACGCCGTCGGCTTTTTTGTACCACCACTCCAGCAGCCAGTACTCTTTTTCTTCAC
Organism: Styx infernalis; assembly: GCA_018237865.1. Lineage (NCBI taxonomy): Eukaryota > Metazoa > Arthropoda > Insecta > Lepidoptera > Riodinidae > Styx > Styx infernalis. Next base: position 4,672 of record DWAA01000109.1, on the reverse strand, counting down.
TGCTGCCCTCTATGTGGCTGGCAAAGCCTGAGCCTGAGCAATAGGGCGTGAGGTTGAGCGTCTCTTTGATGTGATCCTGAATCGCTCTTTTTACCGCAGGATCCAGCAGCAGCTTATGGTTGTCGCCCTGAAATTTCCCCAGCGTGGCTTCAACCTGCCCGGCAAGGGCAATAGTCGCCTCGATGGTGGTACTAATAATGTCGTCAATTTTACGGGTAAATGGGATGAGGGTTGCAGGTACATTCATGGTGATGCCCGTGTTGTTGTGTTGGTTTTATTTATATTTTAATTTGCTTTCAATGAGGTAGAGGGTGAAGGTATCGATAAGCTGCGTGGCTATCCGCACCGCCTCCTGCTCGCTGTGGCTTTCCAGCGCTGCAATCAATTCGGTATAGACATCAATCACTTCCCGGTGAATGGCGTCATCGCGATAAAGAATGGCAACCAGCGAGGCCCACTCGGCCTGCAGCAGCAGCTCCTGGTTGGCGAGCCTTGCCGACTGAGAACTGGCGGAGAGGGCAAGCAGGCAGCGCATATCGGCCTGCGTTTTCAGCTCTGGCGTGCTGGCGGATTTCAGCGCTTCAATAAACTCCCGCAGCCGGATGATATCCGCGTGGGTCATTCTTCTGGAAGCAAGCTTTGCGCTGTGGCTTATTATGGCGCAGTGCATTTCGCCGAGGTCAGAAATATAGTCGGAGCTGATGGCCTTAAAAGGGTGAAGTGGGGTGTGAAATTCACCGCTATTTTCACAAACAAAGCTGCCGCCATTTCGCCCACGAACGGTGTGGATTAAATTGTTGGCGCGCAGCGTATTTAAGGCTTCGCGTATCGTAATGTGGGAAACGCCCATCATTTTGGCAAGATCGGCCTCATTAGGAAGCTGTTCATTTGCCTCAAGCAAACCAGTAATAATTGCATTCGAAAGCCGCTGCACAATTTGATCGGATCGACTTGCCTGTCCTATAGGTGCGAATATTACTGCATGAGTAATCATAGTGCTCTCTGATTAAAATTCCCTGAATCAACGGTTATTGATAGCACAGCCCGGGCCTTTAAGAAAGGGAGCTGCGGGCTACCAGAATCGGAGATTTTTCGGCCTTCTCGAGCATCTTAATGTAAAAGCATTGTTAAATTGAGGGGTTGATCATGTTGCTGTGAAGTGTGGATTGAAAAGCCGCCGCTCAAAAGATATTACATAATATTGTTTATGTTTAATTTGAGGAGAAGGCGATGCAAACCCTGAAGCATTTCATCAACGGGCAGTACGTGGCGGGCCAGCAAAACGGGCTGTTTGATCTGATAAGCCCGGTCAACGGTGAGGTTTATGCCCAGTCGCCTGACGGCGGCGCGGAGGAAGTTAATCAGGCCTACGCGGCGGCCAAGGCGGCATTCGCCGTATGGAAGCATTCTCTGCCGTCCGAGCGGCAGCGCGCGCTGCTGAAGCTTGCCGACGAAATTGAACGTAACGCTGCGCGCATCATTGAAGTACAAAGCCAGGAAACGGGCCAGCTGAAACACTTTATCGAGCGTGATGAAATCACTGCCTCCTGTGACGCTATCCGCTTCTTCGCCGGCGCAGCCCGCTGCCTTGAGGGGAAAGCCTCTGGGGAATATGTGGCCGGGTTTACCTCCACCATTCGCCGTGAACCGTTGGGGATCGTCGGGCAGGTCACGCCGTGGAACTACCCGTTTATGATGGCGGTGTGGAAAATCGCTCCTGCGCTTGCTGCGGGCAATACCGTGGTGCTTAAACCGAGCGATACCACGCCGATCAGCACCCTGATGCTTGCCGAAATTGCCGCGCCGTTATTCCCGCAGGGTGCGTTTAACGTGGTACTGGGCAAAGCCAATACCGGCTCGCTGGTGGTGTCAAACCCGGAGGCCTCGCTGGTGTCGATTACCGGCTCCGTTCGCGCGGGCCTTCAGGTCGCCGCTTCTGCCGCCGCAAACCTGACCAAAGCGCACCTGGAATTAGGCGGGAAAGCGCCGGTTGTGGTGTTTGCCGACGCGGATATGGACAAGGCCGTAGAGGTGATTACCGCCGCCGGTTTCTCCAATGCCGGGCAGGATTGCACCGCGGCAACGCGCATCATCGTTGAAGCTTGCGCCTATGACGCCTTCCTCGAAAAGCTGATTCAAAAAACCAAATCAATCACCTTCGGCGAGCCGGATGACAGCCATGCTCTGTACGGCGCGCTGAACAGCCGCAACCAGCTGGAACAGGTGACGGGCTTTATTGAGCGGCTTCCGGCCCATGCAAAAAATTGAAACCGGCGGCAAAAAGGGGGCAGGCCCTGGCTTCTACTTTGAGCCGACGATTATTTCCGGACTGAAGCAGCGCGACGAGGCCATCCAGCACGAAGTCTTTGGCCCGGTGATGACCATCCAGTCTTTCAGCAGCCAAGAAGAGGCGCTCAGCAGAGCCAACGATGTGGAATACGGCCTGGCGGCAAGCGTCTGGACCAACAGCCACGGCCGGGCGCAGCGCTTCAGTACTCGCCTGGATTTTGGCACCGTGTGGATCAACAACCACATCCCGCTTTGCGCGGAAATGCCCCACGGCGGCTTTAAAAAGTCCGGCTATGGCAAAGACCTCTCTTCTTACTCGCTCGACGAATACACCCGCCTCAAACACATCATGTGCGATATCACTGAATAAGGATTTTTGAGATGAAAATAGTCAATGCAGCTGCGCTGTCGCTGGTGCTCTTCTCAACGCTGGCGCTGGCCGAAAGCTCCCCGCTCATGGTGGTGAAAAGCTACATGGCCGCGTGGAACGCCCACAAGGCCGGGCAGGCGGCCGAATACCTCGCCAGCGATATGGTGTACTACGACGCGGCGGTCGGCACGCCAGTGGAAGGTAAAGATAAAGCCGAGAAAGAGGTGATTGGTGCGTTTATTAAAGCGGTGCCGGACCTGCACTGGCAGATGACCAGCGAGCCCGTTTACAACAAAGACACCATCGCTTTCCGCTGGACGTTCAGCGGCACCAACAGCGGCGAGTGGAGCGGCAGCCCTGCAACCAACAACCCGATCAAGTTTGAAGGCGTGAGCTTTATCAAAGTCAGCCACGGCAAAATTATCTGGCAGGGCGATTACTACGACTCGAAAAAGCTTGATGAAGAGTTGAAGCCACGCAAATAGCCTGCTAAACGCCGCTGCCGGGAGACCTTCGGCAAGCGGCGTTCAGGCCACCCGTTAACGGAAATGACATTAGAGTTAACAGGCTTATCGCGTAGCGAAGCGGCAGGGATTTTGTTATCATTTGGTTAACAATATGTCTATACCCTAAATAATTCGAGTTGCAGGAAGGCACCAAGGCCGTGAATCCTCAGGAGCATAGATAACTATGTGACTGAGGTGAGCGGATGCAGGTAACGCACATGCAACTTGAAGTATGACGGGTATAAAAGACTGATAAAAAAGGTTATCTATGTCTATTACCCGACGTGATTTTCTTAACGGGATGGCAATTGCAATTGTCTCTGGTTTAACGCCTCTGGAGCTGGTGAGGGCAAACGGCAAAGCGCCCGCCAGCGTCGTTATTAATGCAGATTACTATCCGCCGGGGCTTAGCGGGCTGCGCGGTAACCATCCTGGCTCGTTCGAAATGGCGCACGCGCTTGGCCGCGAGCATGAAAAATTCGACTTCGGCAAGCTGTCAGTGGAAGAAGAGTACGATCTGGTGGTTGTCGGCGGCGGTATCAGCGGCCTGGCGGCGGCCTGCTTCTGGCATGAAAAAATGGGCAAGGACGCAAAGATCCTTGTCCTCGACAACCATGATGACTTCGGCGGTCACGCCAAGCGCAACCAGTTTAACGTTGGCGGCAAAACCCTGCTCGGCTACGGCGGCAGCGAGTCACTCCAGTCGCCCAACAGCAACTTCAGCCCGGTGGTTCACGGCCTGATGGACGCCCTGGGCGTTAGCATCACGCGCATGAAGAGCAGCTTTGACGCAAACTTCTACCCGGACCAGCACCTGAGCCGCGGCGTGTTCTTCGATAAAAAGAACTTCGGTGAAACCAAAATCGTCAGCGGTGACCCGGGCCGCGCGGTGTCGGACGACATTCCGTCGGACAGGCTGAATGGCCGCAGCATTGAAGCTTTCATCAACGACTTCCCGCTTAGCGAAGCCGACCGTAAGGCGCTACTGGATTTGCACGTGAACCCTGCGGATTACCTGAAAGGGATGACGGTCGAGCAGAAAACCGACTGGTTAGATAACCACAGCTATCATGAACTCCTCGAGAAGAAAGTCGGCTTAAGCAAAATGGCGCTGATGTACTTCCAGCAGCGCACCAACGACTTCTTCGCCATTGGCATTGAGGGCGTGAGCTGCAGCGACGCGCGCGCCTGTGCGCTTCCTGGCATGGAGGCGATGGGTTTACCGCCGCTGGACGGCGAGGCGCTGGCCGATCTTGAAGAGCCTTATACCTATCACTTCCCGGACGGTAATGCCGGGCTGACGCGGCTGATGGTTCGCAAGCTGATCCCAGACGCGCTGCCGGGCAGCATGATGGAAGATTCCGTCACCGCCAGGCTGCACTACGAGCGGCTGGATCGCCAGGAAAACGGCACCCGTATTCGCCTCAACAGCAGCGTGATTAACGCCGCCAACGCCGATAATGGCGTGGTGGTGAGCTACATCAATAATCAGAGCGGCAAGCTGCAC
>DWAA01000108.1:0-12913 GCA_018237865.1 Styx infernalis | reverse complement strand
CTCGACAACATTCGCCTGACCAGCAGCGACGGCGGCAGCATTCCGCTGAGCGCGATTGCGAAGGTGGAGCAGCGGTTTGCCCCGCTGTCCATCAACCACCTCGACCAGTTCCCGTCCACTACCTTCTCCTTTAACGTGCCGGAAGGGCAGTCGCTGGGCGATGCGGTGAACGCCATTACCTCGGCGGAAAAAGCGCTGGAGATGCCGTCCGATATCACCACCCAGTTCCAGGGCAGCACCCTCGCCTTCCAGGCCGCATTGGGCAGCACCATCTGGCTGATCGTGGCTTCGGTCGTGGCGATGTATATCGTGCTTGGCGTGCTCTATGAAAGCTTTATTCACCCGGTGACGATCCTGTCGACGCTGCCCACGGCGGGCGTTGGGGCACTGCTTGCGCTGATGCTGGCAGGAGCCGAACTGGACGTTATCGCGATAATCGGCATCATTTTGCTTATCGGCATCGTGAAGAAGAACGCGATCATGATGATCGACTTTGCGCTAGCCGCCGAGCGGGAACACGGCATGGCCCCTTACGAGGCCATCTATCAGGCCTGCCTGCTGCGCTTCCGCCCGATTTTGATGACCACGCTTGCCGCGCTGCTGGGCGCGCTGCCGCTGATGCTGTCTACCGGGGTTGGCGCAGAGCTTCGCCGCCCGCTGGGCATCGGCATGGTCGGCGGTCTGCTGGTAAGCCAGGTACTGACGCTGTTCACCACGCCGGTGATTTATCTGCTGTTCGACCGTCTGTCACACTACACGCGCCGTCGCTTTGGCAGACAGCATGAGGAGGCGTAAGTGAAGTTCTTTGCCCTCTTCATTTACCGCCCTGTGGCGACGATTTTATTGACCGTCGCCATTACGCTGTGCGGCGTGCTGGGCTTTCGCCTGCTGCCGGTTGCGCCGCTGCCGCAGGTAGACTTCCCGGTCATTATGGTCAGCGCCTCGCTGCCGGGCGCTTCGCCGGAAACCATGGCTTCGTCCGTGGCTACGCCGCTGGAGCGCTCGCTTAGCCGCATTGCCGGGGTCAACGAAATGACCTCGTCCAGTTCGCTGGGCAGCACGCGCATTATTCTGGAGTTTAACTTTGACCGCGACATCAACGGCGCCGCGCGGGACGTACAGGCGGCGATTAACGCCGCCCAAAGCCTGCTGCCAAGCGGTATGCCTGGACGGCCAACCTACCGCAAAGCTAACCCATCCGATGCGCCAATCATGATTCTGACGCTCACCTCCGACACGCTGTCGCAGGGCGAGCTTTATGATTTTGCTTCCACGCAGCTGGCGCAAACCGTGTCGCAGATTGACGGCGTGGGCGACGTTGACGTTGGCGGGAGTTCGCTCCCGGCGGTACGCGTTGACCTCAATCCACAGGCGCTGTTTAACCAGGGCGTGTCGCTGGATGCCGTTCGCACCGCCATCGGCAACGCCAACGTTCGCCGTCCTCAGGGCGCGGTAGAAGACGACACCCGCCGCTGGCAGATTCAGACAAACGATGAGCTGAAAAAAGCGGCCGACTATATGCCGCTCATCGTCAACTACAATAATGGCTCGGCGGTGCGGCTTAAAGATGTCGCAAACGTCACCGACAGCGTGCAGGACGTGCGCAACGCCGGAATGACCAACGCTAAGCCGGCCATTTTGCTGATGATCCGCAAATCGCAGGAAGCGAACATCATCGAAACCGTGGATCGCATTCGCGCCAAAATCCCCGAATTAAGAGAAACCATCCCGGCCTCTATCGACCTTCAGGTGGCTCAGGACCGTTCACCAACCATCCGCGCCTCGCTGGAGGAAGTTGAACAGTCGCTGATCATCTCCGTTTCTCTGGTCATTCTGGTGGTCTTCCTGTTCCTTCGCTCCGGGCGCGCCACCTTTATTCCTGCGGTAGCGGTGCCGGTTTCGCTGATCGGCACCTTTGCCGCCATGTATCTGTGCGGATTCAGCCTGAATAACCTGTCGCTGATGGCGCTGACCATCGCCACCGGCTTTGTCGTCGATGACGCTATCGTGGTGCTGGAGAACATTTCTCGCCACCTCGAAGCGGGGGTGAAGCCGCTGCAGGCGGCGCTTCAGGGCGTGCGCGAAGTGGGCTTTACCGTGCTGTCCATGAGCCTGTCGCTGGTCGCGGTCTTCCTGCCGCTTCTGCTGATGGGCGGGCTGCCCGGGCGACTGTTCCGCGAATTTGCGGTCACGCTTTCGGTGGCTATCGGGATTTCGCTGGTGGTGTCGCTGACGCTAACCCCAATGATGTGCGGCTGGCTGCTGAAAAACCGTCCGCCGGAAAAAAGAAGCAAAAACCGTGGCTTTGGCCGCGTCTTGATTGCCATGCAGGACGGCTACGCGCGCTCGTTGAAGTGGGTATTAAACCATACTCGACTGGTGGGCCTGGTCCTGTTAGGCACGATAGCCCTGAGCATCTGGCTCTATATCGCCATTCCAAAAACCTTCTTCCCGGAGCAGGACACCGGCAGGCTGATGGGGAATATTCAGGCCGATCAGAGCATCTCTTTCCAGGCAATGCGCGGCAAGCTGCAGGACTTTATGAAGATCATTCGTGAAGATCCGGCGGTAGACAACGTCACCGGCTTCACCGGCGGTTCACGGGTTAACAGCGGCATGATGTTTATCTCGCTGAAGCCGCTGAGCGAACGCAGCGAAACCGCCCAGCAGGTCATCGACAGGCTGCGCGGCAAGCTCGCAAAAGAGCCGGGTGCCAATCTTTATCTGATGGCGGTGCAGGATATTCGGGTCGGCGGCCGTCAGGCCAACGCCAGCTACCAGTACACCCTGCTTTCGGATGATTTAAGCGCCCTGCGCGAGTGGGAGCCGAAAATTCGTAAGGCGCTGGCGGCGCTGCCTGAGCTGGCGGACGTCAACTCCGACCAGCAGGATAATGGCTCAGAAATGGATCTGATTTACGACCGCGAAACCATGTCGCGGCTGGGGATCAGCGTTTCGGATGCTAATAACCTGCTCAATAACGCCTTTGGCCAGCGCCAGATTTCCACCATCTATCAGCCGCTAAACCAGTACAAAGTGGTGATGGAGGTTGACCCGCGCTATACCCAGGACATCAGCTCGCTGAACCAGATGTTCGTGATTAACAGCGAAGGCAAATCGATTCCCCTGTCCTATTTTGCTAAATGGCAGCCGGCGAATGCGCCGCTGTCGGTCAACCATCAGGGGCTGTCCGCCGCGTCGACCATCTCATTCAACCTGCCCGACGGGGTTTCGCTTTCCGAAGCCAGTGACGCTATCCACAGGACGATGACCTCGCTGGGCGTGCCGTCCACCGTTCGCGGCAGCTACGCCGGGACGGCACAGGTGTTCCAGCAGACCATGAACTCGCAGGTGATCCTGATTCTGGCGGCGATTGCCACGGTGTATATCGTGCTCGGCATGCTGTATGAAAGCTACGTTCATCCGCTGACCATCCTCTCGACGCTGCCTTCCGCTGGCGTCGGAGCGCTGCTGGCGCTGGAACTTTTCAGCGCCCCCTTCAGCCTGATTGCGCTAATCGGTATTATGCTGCTGATAGGCATCGTCAAGAAGAACGCCATCATGATGGTGGACTTCGCGATAGAGGCGCAGCGGAAAGGCGATTTAACGCCGGAAGAGGCTATTTTCCAGGCCTGCCTGCTGCGCTTCCGCCCGATTATGATGACCACGCTGGCCGCCCTGTTTGGGGCGTTACCGCTGGTGTTGACCAGCGGCGACGGCGCAGAACTACGCCAGCCGCTGGGGATCACTATCGTTGGCGGGCTGGTGATGAGCCAGCTGCTGACGCTCTACACCACGCCGGTGGTTTACCTGTTCTTCGATCGGCTGAGATTGCGCTTTAGCCGCAAGCCCCGTGAAAGTAAGGCTCTGTCCGTATGACTGATTTGCCCACCGCCGTCCGCTGGCAGTTGTGGATTGTCGCTTTTGGCTTTTTTATGCAGGCGCTGGACACCACGATTGTTAACACCGCCCTCCCCTCGATGGCGCATAGCCTGGGCGTAAGCCCGCTGCATATGCACTCGGTGGTGGTGGCCTACGTGTTGACCGTCGCGGTGATGCTTCCGGCAAGCGGCTGGCTGGCTGACAAGGTGGGCGTGCGCAATATCTTCTTCACCGCGATTATTCTTTTCACCCTGGGTTCCCTGTTTTGCTCCAACGCCTCGACGCTTAATGAGCTGGTGCTGGCGCGTGTGGTTCAGGGTATAGGGGGCGCCATGATGGTGCCAGTGGGGCGCCTGACGGTAATGAAAATCGTGCCCAGGTCGCAGTACATGGCGGCGATGACCTTCGTGACCATTCCCGGCCAGGTTGGCCCGCTGCTCGGCCCCGCGCTGGGCGGCGTGCTGGTAGAATACGCCTCCTGGCACTGGATTTTCCTGATCAATATTCCCGTCGGCATCGTCGGGGCAATTGCTACCCTTTGGCTGATGCCGAACTACACCATGCAAACCCGCCGCTTTGATATCTCCGGCTTCCTGATGCTGGCGTTCGGCATGGCGGCGCTGACGATTGCCCTGGACGGACAAAAGGGCCTCGGCATTTCCAGCGAAATGCTTGGACTGCTGATCCTCGGCGGCGTTATCTCCACCCTGCTTTATTTGTGGCACGCACGCGGAAACGCAAATGCGTTGTTCGATCTGAACCTGTTTAACACCAAAACCTTTTCGCTCGGCCTGCTGGGCAGCCTCTGCGGACGAATCGGCAGCGGCATGCTGCCGTTTATGACGCCGGTATTTCTGCAAATTGGGCTTGGCTTCTCGCCGTTCCACGCCGGGCTAATGATGGTTCCGATGGTGCTCGGCAGTATGGGTATGAAGCGCATTGTCGTGCAGGTGGTTAACCGCTTCGGCTACCGCAACGTGCTGGTCGCCGCCACCCTCGGCCTGGCGCTGATTACGCTAATGTTTATGGCGACCGCCCTGATGGGCTGGTTCTGGCTGCTGCCGGTCGTGCTGTTTGTGCAGGGCATGGTCAATTCCATGCGCTTCTCCTCCATGAATACCCTGACGCTAAAAGATTTGCCGGACGACCTCGCCAGCGGCGGTAACAGCATGCTGTCGATGGTCATGCAGCTCTCAATGAGTATCGGCGTTACCGTGGCCGGGCTGCTGCTGGGCATGTTCGGCCACCAGCAGCTACCTGCCGGTGGTGAACAGGCTCACGGCATCTTTATGTATACCTATTTCTGCATGGCGCTGGTGATTGCCCTTCCGGCATTGCTGTTTGCCCGCGTCCCCAATGAACGTTCGGAAAATGCGGTGATAAGCCGTCGCAAAAGGAGCGAAACATGAAACTCTGGCGCTCCGGGATTACCGGTAAGTTATTTTTAGCGATTTTCTCTACCTGCCTGCTGGTGCTGGCCATCATGCACTGGGGAGTGAGGTTAAGCTTTGAACGCGGCTTCATCGACTACATCAAGCGCGGTAATACCCAGCGCATTGAGATGCTGAGTGATGCACTAGGCGAACAATATGCGCTTCATGGAAACTGGCGCTTCCTGCGGCACAACGATAGGTTTGTGTTTCAGATTTTACGTTCGTTTGAGCGCGACGGTGATGAAGCACACGGTATGCCCCCACAGGGTTGGCGCACCAAGTTTTGGGTCGTCGATCAAAATTACCAGGTGCTGGTTGGCCCACGGGAGAAACTGCCCGAAGGCGGTATGCGGCGGGCGATTAACGTCAACGGTCAGGACGTAGGCTGGGTGATTGCCTCCCCCGTTGAGCGACTGACGCGCAACACCGATATTAATTTCGATCGCCAGCAGCGGCGCACCAGTTGGATAATCGTCGCGCTCTCCAGCCTGCTGGCGGCGGCGGCCACCTTCCTGCTCGCTCGTGGCCTGCTGGCGCCGGTAAAACGGCTGGTGGAAGGCACGCACAAGCTGGCCGCCGGAGATTTTTCCACCAGGGTAGCGGTCGGCAGCCAGGATGAGCTCGGAAGGCTGGCACAGGACTTTAACCAGCTCGCCAGCACGCTGGAAAAAAACCACAAGATGCGTCGCGCCTACATGGCGGATATCTCCCACGAGCTGCGCACGCCGCTGGCCGTCCTGCGCGGCGAGCTGGAGGCGATTCAGGACGGCGTGCGGCAATTTACGCCGGACTCCGTGACCTCGCTGCAAATGGAGGTTGCCACCCTGACCAAGCTGGTGGATGACCTGCACCAGCTTTCCATGTCGGACGAAGGCGCGCTGGCCTACCAGAAAAAACCGCTGGATATCATTACGCTGCTTGAGATCGTTGCCGGCGCATTCCGATCCCGTTTTGATTCGCGCGGCCTGACAATACGCCTCGCTCTGCCGGACTCCGCCGTGATTTTCGGAGACGGAGACCGCCTGATGCAGCTGTTCAACAATCTGCTGGAAAACAGCCTGCGCTATACCGACAGCGGCGGGCAGCTGGTTATCAGCGGCAAAATCGTCAATCAGCAGTTTGTGATGAGCTTTGACGACAGCGGGCCCGGCGTCTCGGACGAGCAGCTAGGCCAACTGTTTGACAGATTCTACCGTGCCGAAGGCTCCCGCAACCGCGCCAGCGGTGGCTCTGGCCTCGGCCTGTCCATCTGCCAGAATATCGTGACCGCCCACGGCGGAACGCTAACCGCCAGCCATTCACGCTTGGGCGGCGTTAGCATTACCGTTGAAATTCCTCTGGAAACAGAAACGTCGAGGACACTATGACCGAGCTACCGATTGACGAAAATACGCCGCGTATCCTGATCGTGGAGGATGAGCCTAAGCTTGGGCAGTTGCTCATCGACTACCTCCGTGCGGCAAGCTACGCTCCTATCCTGCTGACCCACGGCGATGAAGTGCTGCCGTTTGTTCGCCACACGCCGCCTGACATGATCCTGCTGGATCTGATGCTGCCGGGAACCGACGGCCTGACGCTGTGCAAAGAGATTCGCCGCTTCTCCGAAGTCCCGATTGTGATGGTGACGGCAAAGATAGAAGAGATTGACCGCCTGCTGGGGCTGGAAATTGGCGCAGACGACTACATTTGTAAACCCTACAGCCCGCGTGAGGTGGTAGCCCGCGTCAAAACCATTCTGCGCCGCTGCAAGCGCCAGTCCGCCATCTCCTCAGGCTCGGAAGAAAGCGCGCTGGTCATTGATGAAGGCCGTTTTCAGGCTATCTGGCGCGATAAGCTGCTGGATCTCACGCCCGCTGAGTTTCGCCTGCTCAAAACCCTTTCTCACGAGCCTGGAAAAGTGTTTTCGCGCGAAATGCTGCTGAATCACCTGTACGACGACTATCGAGTGGTCACCGACCGCACCATCGACAGCCATATCAAAAACCTGCGGCGCAAACTTGAGGCGCTGGATGCCGATCAGTCGTTTATTCGTGCCGTATACGGAGTGGGTTACCGCTGGGAGGCTGATGCTGGCCGGGTGATTTAGCCCTACGCGCGGAAAAGAAACAGCCGCTTATCGCCTGAATCCGCAAGACGGTTTACTCCCCCGCCTTGCGGCGCTACAATTCCCGCCCTTAAATTGTGGTAATCCACTCGACTTTAGCCGCTTCACCCGGTGGAGCGGTTCTGACCTGATATCAGAACGAGAACTTCATGTTTAAACCTGAACTCCTTTCCCCGGCGGGAACGCTGAAAAACATGCGTTACGCTTTCGCCTATGGCGCAGATGCCGTTTACGCTGGCCAGCCTCGCTACTCGCTGCGCGTGCGCAATAACGAATTCAACCACGAAAACCTCCAGCTCGGGATCAACGAAGCCCACGCGCTGGGTAAAAAATTCTACGTGGTGGTGAACATTGCTCCGCATAACGCCAAGCTGAAGACCTTTATTCGCGACCTCAAGCCGGTCATTGACATGGGCCCGGACGCGCTGATCATGTCTGATCCCGGCCTTATCATGATGGTGCGCGAAGCGTTCCCGGAAATGGACGTTCACCTCTCGGTACAAGCTAACGCCGTCAACTGGGCGACCGTGAAGTTCTGGAAGCAAATGGGGCTGACGCGCGCGATCCTTTCCCGCGAACTTTCCCTGGAAGAAATTGCCGAAATCCGCGAACAGGTGCCGGAAATGGAGCTGGAGATCTTCGTTCACGGCGCGCTGTGCATGGCATATTCCGGCCGCTGCCTGCTCTCCGGCTATATCAACAAACGAGATCCTAACCAGGGAACCTGCACCAACGCCTGCCGCTGGGAATATAAAGTCCAGGAAGGCAAAGAGGACGACATCGGGAACATCGTTCACGTACACGAGCCCATTCCGGTGCAAAACGTCGAGCCGACGCTTGGCGTGGGCGCCCCAACGGACAAAGTGTTTATGGTGGAAGAAGCCAAACGCCCGGGCGAGTATATGACCGCCTTTGAAGACGAGCACGGCACTTACATCATGAACTCAAAAGATTTACGCGCCATCGAGCACGTAGAACGCCTGACTAAGCTGGGCGTACACTCGCTGAAAATCGAAGGCCGCACCAAGTCCTATTACTACTGCGCACGTACCGCCCAGGTTTATCGCCGCGCGATTGACGACGCCGCTGCGGGCAAACCTTTTGACCCAACGCTACTGCAAACCCTGGAAGGGCTGGCGCACCGTGGCTATACCGAAGGCTTCCTGCGCCGTCATACCCACGATAGCCACCAGAATTATGAATACGGACACTCCATTTCCGAGAGCCAGCAGTTTGTGGGTGAGTTTACCGGCGAGCGCCGTGGTGACCTCGCGGCCGTTGCGGTGAAAAACAAATTCCTGCTGGGTGACAGCCTGGAGATGATGACCCCGCAGGGCAACATCACCTTTACGCTGGAAACGCTGGAAAACGGTAAGGCCCAGCCGATAGACGTAGCCCCTGGCGACGGTCATACCGTATGGATACCTGTACCCCAGGAGATAGCGCTGGATTATGCTCTGCTAATGCGCAATCTCTCCGGTCAGACAACCCGTAAACCGCACGCAAACTAGTGAATTAGGGTTATTTTCCCGCGCTAAGACCATTCTTAGAAACCGATCACATTCGGTTACACAAGATAGCGTTATTATCCGCAGGCTGAAAAACATAACCCATAAATGCTAGCTGTACCAGGAACCACCTCCTTGGCCTGCGCAATCTCCCTTGCGCAGGCTTTCTTTTTTCTGCTGATTCAGCCAGTTCTTACTCCCTCGCTCCCGCTTTGCTCTACACTTTGATAATGCTCATTTTTCTGAGGTAAGTCATGGAGACATCCCCACTTTCATTTTTAATACTTAACGGCAAGGGCGCCGGTCATCCTCTGCTGCGTGAAGCCGTGCATACCCTGCGCGAGGAAGGTCACGCGCTGCATATCAGGGTAACCTGGGAAAAAGGTGATGCGGAACGCTACATCAGGGAAGCTCTGAGCCTTGGTGTGGATACCGTCGTTGCCGGAGGCGGAGACGGCACGATCAATGAAATTGCCACCTGCCTTGCAAAACTGGCCCCCGCCAGCCGCCCGGCGCTAGGTATTTTACCGTTGGGCACGGCCAACGACTTCGCCACCAGCGTGGGTATTCCAGACGATTTTGAAAAAGCCCTGCGCCTGGCGCTGTTTGGTAAAGCCGCCAATATCGATCTGGTGCAGGTGAACGACGATGCCTACTTCATCAACATGGCAACCGGTGGATTTGGCACACGCATCACCACCGAAACGCCGGAAAAACTTAAAGCCGCACTCGGCGGCGTCTCTTACTTTATTCACGGCCTGATGCGCATGGATATGCTGAAGCCGGATCGCTGCGATATTCGCGGGGAAGGCTTTAGCTGGCAGGGAGATGCGCTGGTGATAGGCATTGGCAACGGCCGTCAGGCAGGCGGCGGGCAGCAGCTTTGCCCGGAAGCCCTGATTAACGATGGCCTACTTGAGCTGCGGATTTTTACCGGTGAAGACCTGCTTCCTGCGCTGCTGACAACCCTGACGAGCCCGGGTGAAAAACCTAACGTGATTGAAGGCAGGTCGGCGTGGTTCGAGATTTCAGCCCCGCACGATATTACCTTCAACCTGGACGGCGAGCCGCTGAGCGGACGGCGTTTTCGGATTGAAATCCACCCGAATGCGCTGGCCTGCCGTTTGCCGCCTAACTGCCCGCTACTGGGGTGAATAGAAGCCCTCACCCAACAGTGAGGGCCATAACTTAATTTAAGCGATAGTCACTTTCTCGTTCAGGTAAACGTCCTGCACGGCGTTAATCAGCTTCACGCCCTCAACCATCGATTTCTTAAACGCCTTACGTCCCAGAATCAGCCCCATGCCGCCCGCACGTTTGTTAATGACCGCCGTGCGCACCGCATCTGCAAGGTCGGTTTCTCCACCCGCGGCGCCGCCGGAGTTGATCAACCCGGCGCGGCCCATGTAGCAGTTGGCCAGCTGGTAGCGCACCAGATCGATAGGGTTGTCGGTGGTCAGCTTGCTGTAAACCTTGTCATCGGTATAGCCAAAGCTCACCGCTTTGTAGCCGCCGTTATTCTCCGCCATTTTTTGCTTCACGATATCGGCACCGATGGTGGCCGCCAGGTGATTCGCCTGTCCGGTTAAGTCGGCGCTAACGTGATAATCCACCCCATCTTTTTTAAAGGCTGAGTTACGCAGGTAGGCCCAAAGCACGGTAACGAGGCCGAGTTCGTGCGCACGCTCAAAGGCAACAGAGATCTCTTCAATCTGACGGCGGGATTCAGGTGAACCAAAGTAAATGGTCGCGCCAACCGCGACGGCCCCCATATTGAAGGCCTGCTCGACGCTTGCGTACAGCGTCTGGTCATAGGTGGTGGGGTAGCTTAGCGTTTCATTATGGTTAAGCTTCACCAGGAACGGAATGCGGTGGGCATAGCGGCGCGAAACGGAAGCCAGCACGCCATAGGTGGAGGCCACGCAGTTACAGCCCGCCTCAATAGCCAGCTCAACGATGTTCTTCGGATCGAAATACAGCGGGTTGGCGGCAAAAGATGCCCCCGCCGAATGCTCAACGCCCTGATCCACAGGAAGAATAGAGAGGTAGCCGGTGCCGGCCAGGCGCCCGGTATTGTACAGCGTCTGCATGTTTCGTAGCACCGCAGGCGGGCGGTTATTGTCGACCATCACCCTGTCAACGTAGTCCGAGCCGGGCAGATAAAGCTGGTCTGCCGGAATAGTCATACAACGATGCTGTAACAAGCCGTCGGCATCTTTGCCAAGCAACTGCGCAATATCAGTCATAATACGCTCCCGTAAGGGCAGCGAGCCCCCTGCCCGCTGCGCATGAATAATCCTGTACTGCCGGGTCAAAAAACCAGGCAGCACTAATTCTGGTACCGGCGGCGCAGATTCGCCAGTTCAGGCGCACTTTTGCACCCTTTCCAGGCGTAAAGCCAGGTGGCCGGGAAGGTTATTTTTGCAATCGCGATCATAGAATCGACGCAAAGGTATTTAAAAGGTATTATTCATTGGTATGGTTAAGGCACACCCCATACCTGTCATGAAGGTCCTGAGCATGAAACGTACAACGATTAGCCTTTCGTTCATGATGTTTATTGAATGGTTTATCTGGGGCGCCTGGTTTGTGCCCCTGTGGCTGTTCCTCAACAAAAGTGGTTTTACCGCCGGTGAAATCGGCTGGTCCTACGCCTGCACCGCCATCGCCGCTATTTTATCGCCTATCCTGGTCGGCTCGCTGACCGACCGCTTCTTTGCCGCCCAGAAAGTGCTGGCGCTGCTGATGTTCGTCGGCGCCGGGCTGATGTACCTGGCCGCTCAGCAAACGGAGTTTGTCTATTTCTTCCCGCTGCTGCTAGCCTACTCGCTCACCTATATGCCAACCATCGCGCTCACCAACAGCATCGCGTTTTCCAACGTTGATGACGTAGAGCGCGACTTCCCGCGCATTCGCGTGATGGGCACTATCGGCTGGATTGCCTCCGGGATCGTTTGCGGTTTCCTGCCGCAAATGATGGGCTACAGCGATATCTCCCCGACCAACGTGCCGCTGCTGATTACCGCTATCAGTTCGGTCGTCCTGGGCGTATTCGCGTTCTTCTTGCCAAATACGCCGCCAAAAAGCACCGGCAAATTAAACCTGAAGGTGATGCTGGGCCTGGACGCTCTGGTGCTACTGAAGGACAAAAACTTCCTGGTCTTCTTCTTCTGTTCGTTCCTGTTTGCTATGCCGCTGGCGTTCTACTACATCTTTGCCAACGGCTACCTGACCGAAGTCGGCATGCATAACGCCACCGGCTGGATGACCCTCGGCCAGTTCTCCGAAATCTTCTTTATGCTGGCGCTACCGTTCTTCACTAAGCGCTTTGGTATTAAAAAGGTTCTGCTGCTCGGGCTTATCACCGCAGCCATTCGCTACGGCTTTTTCGTCTACGGCGACGCCTCACACCTGTTCACCTACGGCCTGCTGTTCCTTGGCATTCTGCTGCATGGCGTGAGCTACGACTTGTACTACGTCACCGCCTACATTTACGTAGATAAGAAGTCCCCGGTGTATATGCGCACCGCAGCGCAGGGGCTGATCACCCTTTGCTGCCAGGGCTTCGGCAGCCTGCTGGGCTACAGCCTCGGCGGCAAAATGATGGAAAAAATGTTTGCTTACTCCTCGCCGGTGAACGGCCAGACCTTTAACTGGGCGGGGATGTGGAGCTTTGGCGCGATAATGATTGCCGTCATCGCCGTGCTGTTCATGGTCTTCTTCCGCGAGTCGGACAAAGAGATTGCTACCATCGCCGTTGCCGGCGATGAATCTGACAAAGTATTAAAGGAAGCGTAATAATGGAAAATCGTATTCTTGGAGCCTTTTACGGCCAGATGTTAGGTGATGCGATGGTTTGCGCATGTGTGTGATTCTACTCGGGGCAGGATGAACAGGGACCATAGGACTTCCCCCTCTACACTTGCAGTGGATTTCTGCAACGTGAGGGGGATCAACTCTAACTTACTCGCCGTCCATCATCACCT